>BLKR01011630.1:0-29585 GCA_011170035.1 Teleogryllus occipitalis
CCCTGTTCCCAATCGCTCGCTGGACCAGCGTCATATGCCGGCACTCCGCCGTGGAACGCTGCATTTCCGCCCTTCAAACCCAACCGGGTCGGCGCCGCTCCCAGGCTGTCGCCCTGGGAGGCCCTCCCTAGGCGCGGCGCGGCGCGGCGTGGCGCAGCGCGACCAATTAGTGCTCAGCGCGCGCCTTCAGCCGCGCGCGCCCGCGTTGCTCTCGTAATGAACGCCGCCAGGCGGCGCAGGGCGCGGTGAGGGGGTCGAAGGGGTGGCGGGGTAGAGGGAGCGGGGGACACGGGCGAGCGGTGGTGTGGGAGGACGGCGGGGAGTGAATGTGCACGTGGTACTCACGTGTGATCATTCCTCTGAGCCCGGGACAGATGGGACGAGAGGAGGGCGGGGGCTTAGGGTGAGACTGAGCGAGATGAGGCGGGGAGAGGGTGGGATGTGGAGCCGTAGATGTTGGGTCGCAGATGTTGAGTCGCAGATGTTGAGTCGCAGATGTTGAGTCGCAGATGTTGAGTCGCAGATGTTGAGTCGCAGATGTTGAGTCGCAGATGTTGAGTCGCAGATGTTGAGTCGCAGATGTTGAGT
Organism: Teleogryllus occipitalis; assembly: GCA_011170035.1. Taxonomy (NCBI): domain Eukaryota; kingdom Metazoa; phylum Arthropoda; class Insecta; order Orthoptera; family Gryllidae; genus Teleogryllus; species Teleogryllus occipitalis. The sequence continues at coordinate 589 of BLKR01011630.1, forward strand.
CGCAGATGTTGAGTCGCAGATGTTGAGTCGCAGACGTTGAGTCGCAGACGTTGAGTCGCAGACGTTGAGTCGCAGATGTTGAGTCGCAGATGTTGAGTCGCAGATGTTGAGTCGCAGATGTTGAGTCGCAGATGTTGAGTCGCAGATGTTGAGTCGCAGATGTTGAGTCGCAGATGTTGAGTCGCAGATGTTGAGTCGCAGATGTTGAGTCGCATCGAGGGGAGAAAATAGAAGTCATGAATTCCTCATACAAGAAGTGCAACATTAAAAAATGTCCGCAGGCACGTAGGAGATGGAAATTCCTCTAAAAAAGACATGCGAATGCCAGCAAGACGCATGCGAGGCAGGCCTTCGCAAGACAACGGACGGAGGAATTGGGATGACTCAATATGAGTCGCTATAAAAACACAGAAGGAAAGGAATGAACAGAGGCAAATGAAACAGGAAAAATGAGAGAATCAAGAGAAGAGGGAGGGGGCAAAATAATATTTAATGATGTATGAAGTGAAGGGCATGTGGAGTGGTAGAAAAGAAACGGACGTTCTGGAGAGAACTAGAGATATTGGATTAAGGGTCTAGTGTGGAAATGGTGTGATAGGAGAATAGCAGAGCAAATAAAAGAGGGAATGCGAACGGGAGAAGAAAGCGCTGGAGTGGCAGGGAAGCAGAGGGGTTGAGGGCGCGGAGGGCAGGCGAGGCGGCCGCAGGCGGGTCGAGAACAGCTCTCGGAGGGCGCGTCATGGAGCGAGAGCGGGGGCGGGGGAGGGTGTGTGGGGAGTGCGGGTCGGTGGCTGGGGAGTGGGCGTCGCCACTCGGAGGCGCTGGTGTTTGCGTTCGCGCAGCCGCCGGCCCTCTCGACGCGCGGGCTACTCGCCCCAACTTCCTCCGCCCACCTCCATCCACCCCCGCCCACCTCCTCCAACCGCACGCCACCAACCACCATCGCCCACCATTCCTCTACCAAGAGCTAATCACCGCCCAATCCCACCGCCCTCTCCCATCCACTATCCCAACGCCTTCCCTCACCGCCCACTCCCATCGCCCACTTCCACCGCCCTCTCCCACTGCCATCTCTCAACACCCTCTCTCACCTACTTTCATCGCTCATTCCCACCACACATTCCCACTGCCCAAAGACCCTTGCTACCCTTCGCACACCGCCTTCCTATCCACCACCCCACCACCCTACTGCCCCCAGCCGCCATATACTTGTACTCAACTGTCCACTCGTTTTGTTACGGTCATCAGCTCAACCAGCTGCGCCTACTTCTCTGCATAGGGCCATGATAGAACTGTGACGAGGATACTTAATATTCGTTGTTTGTTTTCATTACACTTCCTTGAGAAATGTATCACTAATTTGAAAGTTTGTCATCCATTTCTCAGGAAAGTGTAATGAAAACAAACAACAATAATAAGTATATTAATTATTTACACAATTTACTACCAAAACATAAATTAATACCGCCATTCCTTTTGTTCTCTTGGTTTCAGAATTTTTCAGTTTGTGAAAATGAATAGAAGATTACAAAAATATCTTGCTTCAGTTCACATTAATAACAACATGAACTGAAATGCATATTTTATTGTAAAGAAATGAACATTAACAGAAATGAACCAAACATTAACAAATTCTAACTACAACTTGAAAAATTACAAATATAATATATACTTTTTAAATATTAGTGAATTAAATGCAAAGTCCCAACAGTATGGTGTAAAGAAAAAAAAATTCATCCTAGTACGTATCGTTTTTTCCCTACAACCATACATGTTCAAAAACAGCAATAAGGATGGAAGCCTTCTGTTAACTCCCGCTTCACAATGCAAGGAAGTACAGTACACGCGTAAGTGCATTCAAGCACCCGCACGCGTGTGCACGTCCGCGCATTAATAGAGACGCGGGCGCACGCACCCGCATACGTCCGAAAGGGTTTGGGTCGTTGGTTGTGCGGTGAGGCGCGGCATGGCGCAGAGCTCGGCGGGTCTTGGCGGGGCTTCGAGAGTCTTAGCAGGACTTGGAGTAGCGTGGCTTGGTAGAGCTTGGAAGGACTTGGAGTGATGTAGAGTGGCGTGGCGTAGAAATGACGTGGGGTAGAGTGGCGTGGGGTAGAGTGGCGTGGGGTAGAGTGGCGTGGGGTAGAGTGGCGTGGGGTAGAGTGGCGTGGGGTAGAGTGGCGTGGGGTAGAGGGGCGTGGGGTAGAGGGGCGTAGAGCAGAGGGGCGTGGCGTGACTTGGAGTACCCGAGAGTAGCGTAGAGTGGCGTGGCAGAGATTTGCGGTGCTTGGTTGGATTTGCAGAGCCGTGGCGTGGCATGGCATGGCATGGCAGAACTTCGAGGTCTTGGTTGGTATTGACGGATCTTGGAGTGGAGTGGATGCAGTGGTGTGTTGTGGTGTGGAGGGCAGAGCTTGACTGGTGTGACGGCGAGTAACAAAAGCGGCTTTCGGGTTAGAATTAGGATATTTCAATACTCATCCTACATTATGCAAAATAAGTTTCCCAAATAGAAAAAAATAATTTAATTTCTAAAGTGCATGATCCCATTGCTTCATGTACGAATATGAGGATGTGCATCTTGCTTTAATTATATGATTCATATCAACGCTTTTACATTGTTTCAATACATTATTTTTCTTAGAAAAAATTTCGCGCTCGCAACACGTTGAGTTTCTAATATCAGCCTAGTGTCTAGTATTGACAGCCTGTAAGTGTGTAACAATTGTTTATTATGACACTACTCCCTCAGTCTTATAGTCACACCTAAGCCTGATTAATGATTTGGCCGTACAAAGGGATTATGAAAGCAATAAATAAATGACTATCTAATAAATGTGGAATTAGAGTCAAAGGAAATGTGCGAATTGTTGAAGGAAATTCCGCCACCACAAATTCCATGTGAATCGTCCGAGCTTTGAACTCTGCTCCCAGCGGTGGAAGGATATTGGTCTGACTGCTGCACCAGTGACTTATGAATTCAGGATAAGACGTTTCTAGTGAGAAAAAATACACAACAGAGCATATTAGCAACTAATAATTCCTTACCGTTTAGACATCAGAAGCATAAATTTCCGCAGAATGTGTTTTTGTATTTTCAATTTCCTCACAGCCTGTTTAGTATCGCAACTTTATGCGCGTTTCCAAGGCTAGAAATGTTTTTTGTAGACTCGGGAGATATTTGCCGCTATTTGTAAACATCGAGCGCGATGCAATTTTTGCTGCCGGCTGGCGAGCCAAGGTTCTGGAGAACGATCGCAGGAATGCACGCGGTACAAGACTGTCGTAATTTGCAACTCTATTTTGTGTGTTTTTTGTTTTGTTTTGTTTCGTTCTGTTTGTTTGATTGATTGATTGATAGGTTGGTTAGGTATTCCGAGAGAGTCATTTGCTACAGTTATTAGTTCCGTAAGTGTAGTTCATGACATTTTGTCGGGAAGTGGCGGTGATCTTCCCCCGCTATATAGTGAGATCTGACGCTGACGCGGGTGGTAACAGCTAGCACGGAGGGAGAGTGTCCCAAACAGGTATCTCACACGAGCAGGGCTCCGCCCCAGTCGGAACAAGCTCTAAGATCCCGACCGGTCTCCCGGCATGTTAGTGTAAGTGCGTGTGTAAGGGGTGAGGACAGGACAAGGAAGGAGAAGGAAAGATCGCCCGCGGCCCGAGGCTCGTTTATTACGGTACTGCTCCGGCATTCGCCTGGTATTGATCGGAGAAACCACAGAAAACTACTAATAAAAGCAACCGGCAAAGAATTCTCTCCCAGACAGACTGAATTCGACCTAGCTATGTAGCTAGTGACGAAACTCCTGCCATTGACGGAACTCGAACGAAGAATCTTTCTGGAAGAAGCACAGCAGTGACATCAGTAATGCCCTGAACTACCTATCTCGGTGCCCCATTTTGTCTATTCATAGCGTTTTCTTCAATTGTGTAGGAAAAAATTATTTTTTCTTTGGTAATACTTAGAACAATTCTTAGAAGTTTGACTCACTGTAAGCTCAACCTTCTAGACTTTAGGGAGATGAGCAAATGTCAGAAAACTACTAAATTGAAACTAAAAGTTTCCCAGCAAAATGACATTAGAAAACATTTTTTTGTATAATTAAGGAGATAGCTGTGATTATTCCCACCTAAAATGTCCCACCTATGAATTATATTATTTAGTAAAAAATCCGATGATTCGTTTAAATGTTGCGAGAACTTTTTCTTTCTTTCTTCATTTTCTTTAAAAGTTGCCTTTTCCTTAAAGTTCCACTTTTTTACAATTGTGAACTATGAACAAGGTGACTAATATACAATTTATAAAGATGCTTTTCTATTTTAGAGCATTTGATTTTGTGCTCCTTTTCATAGAAACCACATTTATTTGAAAGAAATGTGTCATTACTATTGTCGCATTTTCTTGATTTAGAACATTCTGATATTTTCAGCCTATTGCTTAGTCTCCGCTTTCGGTGTCAGATGGAAAGTGCAAAAAATAGCATCCAGATGAAAGATGAATGTTCCGCGTTTCAGTCAAGCCGTTTACCGTCACAAAGACAAACGAGAACACCGCGAATTCATTGCATTATCAGACATAAATAACGTCCATTCTTCGAAAACAATTTGTCATTCCTCACCTTCAACGTTGTTTCTGAATTGTCAGGTTACGTGATAAAGAAAGAGACATTTTTCATTCAAATGGGTTTCATCTGACCTCGTTCGAACAGAGATACGCACAACGAAAATTCTGTTGTAATCTAAACACGGATACTGGTGGACGTATGGATGCAATTTTTAGTACAGCAAAACATACAGGAATATTTTTTTTTGTTATTGAAAGTCACATCAACATCTAGGTCATTAGCGACCGCTATTGAAGTAAGCGTTATGGTAACTATGAAGATGAAACGATATGGTGATGATAAGGGGTGAAAGGACGAACACAAATACAACCATGCCCGAGGCGAGACTCGAACCCGTGACCCTTCGGTCCGAGATCACTACGACGCTACTGCTTTAGCGATCGCGGCCATCATATCGGCAGATATATTTTCTTGACATCAAATTCAGTGACATTTTTTTAATAAGGTCACTATCACTATATCTACAAAACTCATTGTGTTCAGTGTAATGAAATAATTTTGCTAATGAAATTCCATTATCCTCTTACTTGAATGTTTTGGAATAAATGTGTTTTAACTTCTATGAGCATATTTCTTGGAAGGTAGTCATTAGATCAATAATAATATAAAACACCTGTTTGGTTTTGAAAGTGGTATGAATGTAATTCCAAAAACTCTCTATAGTTTCCACTAACAAAGACAATGATGTACAATTCATTGAGTCGGAGTACTTTGACGTACAATTGTTTCATTCCTGAATTGATATTATTTCTTTCCTATGAAGCTATTTTTTGATTAACGTATTATATGCGCACGTTTTTCTTTGAGCCCCTGAATACCTCCCCCTACTCTTTTAGTAAAATTAATTGAATTCAGAATAAACTTTAGCGTTGTTGAGAAAATCTAAGTACAAGAATAGCTCGCTCCCGTGTTAGAAACTATTTTGAAGACGTTACATATTTGATGTAATAGACCTCTCATCGAAAACAAAACCCTACTCATGTCGCATCCAGCAAAATAAGGGCTCGAGAAAACGAGCACGAATAATATTGGACCTTTTCGGATCATGATGCATTCACCGTATAATAGAACACCCTCTAGTCGAAAGCTCCCCTCGAAGGAATCCACGGCCTTCCAAGGAAGAATGCGCGAGAACCCTTTCCCGGCAGCACAAGGCAGGCGGCCGTGGCGGCGGCGGCGGCATCAAGGAGGCCGTGACTTCCTGCCTTTGATGCGGGCGGTGACAGGGGGGGGAGGCGGGAGCGGGCGATCGTCGCGAACGCTCGGCCGCCGGGGACAAACGACTCAGCCACGCGGGTATAACGCGCTTCCGCGGCCGACCCCCCCTCCCCCGCAACCTCATCCCGCTGCTCGATACTCAGCCACGAAGGCGCCCCCGTAGCGTTCCACACGCTCCAGTCCTGGGAGAAGGCCACCGCGCTCGCTACACGCTGTGGTGCAGAAAGGGGCTGGAGGAGCCCTCTGCATCAAGGAGTTTCTCCACGAAATGTGCACGTTCTGGAAATAAACAGGAGTTATTTCTAGCGTAAACAATCAATTCCATTAACATTTTGGAGAGGCTGCTCCCTTTGATGTAATTAATAAGACTTTGCTGTTCTCTATAATTTCCTATAAACTCTACCAACGAAAATAATACAAAGATATACCATAAATGGGGTTTAAATGCTATTGCCTGTAGAATTGGAGTAAAATAAAGTTAATATCAAAAGTTAATTAATAAGATTTTGGTATCGTTACGTATTTTGCAAAGTACTGCTTTACCCCGCTGGTCATAAGCCCAAATTCCTCATTTGACACGCATTCCTGGTGAACTCGAATGTAGTACTTCCTGCGAACATTGTTCTCAGTAGACGAAGTCATTGTAAACAAAATATGCAAGCAAGTTTAGAAATTCTGAATGCTAGGTGTCGATTTAGTGAAGATTGCCGAAACATTGCACGCGCCTGGTATACGACTGGCAACGGTTTGAAACATCTTATACAACCATGCTTACGTGCTATGGCACAAAATGGAGCAGGAAGAGCATTCTGTATCAAGAAGTTTCTCCATGAAATGTGTACGTTCCCATTAACATGTTGGAGAGATTGATACCTTTGATGAAATTACTAAGTCTGGTATTGTCTAGGTATTTTGCAATTTACTGCCTGACCCCAACGGGCGTGAGCCCGGCGTTTTTTTTTTTTTTTTTTTTTTTTTTTGAGAACACGCATTTCTGGTGAAATTAAATTTGCTTCTTGTACTCTAATTTCACGTTCTCAAAAGTCATTCTAAAACGAAACATATAAGCAAGGAATTATTGGATGCTAGATGTTGATTTAGCCACGATCGCTAAAGTGTTGTACGCGTCTGGCGCTTTCATGACTTGGGATGGTTAGATTCATCTTCTAAAACCGTGCTTAGCTGGTATGTGAGTGTGATTAAGTTGGAATGAGATGGCGGTGAAAAGCAGACGGTGGTTGGTGTGCACTTAAGTTGACAAGACGGGAAATATGAACTATGTATCTACAAAAAAAGGAGATAATTTCTTTTCCTATGGCTTTTTCCAGACGACAGCCGATTACTGTTTACGTCCCGATGGGACGCTTATTCGACCTTACACTTGAAACCAACACACTTGCGGTTTCCTGTGATCTGTGGTCAGCAGAACGCGAGGCCCTCCGCGACAACACATACATGAGAGACAAGGGACAAACCATCATGCCCAAGGCGGAACTCGAACCCGCGAACCTTCGGACCGAAGCGCTCTTACTTACCTCGGCCAACTAGGTTGGCATATAAAAAATTAAAATAAAATAATTTAAATACGAAAATAAAGTGTTATGAATCTGAAATAGAATTGTTAAATTATACATTATTATCTGTTGTTATATTCTTTTTCTTTCTTTCAAAATTTAGTTACTTTTTTCAGTGAATCGATTTATTGACATCGAATATTTCTTTCGTTATTTTACGATATATAATCTATTTTGGTCAAGGAATATTAAATAATATTTGAAGCGCAGTACAGCATTATAATTAAATCTTCCCATGTGCATTAAGTTTAGTAGACAATCTATGCTGATTTTCAATTTAAAAGGCTTTAGTCACAGACCTTTAGGTGTATATTTTACGTGCGTATTTAAAAGGAAAAAGTAGAAGTTGTCTGTTCAAATATCGTTTCATTTTCACCTCCAGGCGCGTTCACAAAGAAAAAAGCTATGAACAAATATATTTTATAAAATATTTGTCGAATGCTGTTTTTCAGTCCTATATATGCAGTAGGCGGGGATATGGGAGAAATTGATATGCGACAGCCTGAGAAGAAATATTTTCAGTGATACATTAGATAAATAGGATAATGGACACTGTGATTCACTACATTCCCATTATACTCTGAGCACACATACTATGCTCCGCAATCGTTTGCTGAATTTGCATTGTATTGTCATTTAATATTTTTTCTTATTTCATTACAATTTTGCGTCACAAATATGCGAAAGTCTTTAATCTTTCGACTTATGTGAAATTTCTCCTTTTAGCGACTAAGCAAGAGTCCCCCTCTTGTTGTCAAAGGGGGGGGGGTCAACTGACCTAATACATTTATTAAAGACTCACTAAGTTTACGTAGAATCCGTTTAGAGTTACTTTAGTTAAGTCCGTTAGTTCTAAAGTTCATTTTACATATACCTCTCTTAATTGAAAAATATACAATTCTCTTGTTGGTATTTTGGTTTGGCGCGTTCTTGATATATGTGTCATTTTGACCAAGCTAGGCAACCCACAGCAATAAGAGAGATGTCGTTACTTATCACGTTAGTCTTGCTGCTTCGAAATGTATTTGAACTCATGGTATAAACTATTGCTGTATACTAAACCGCATTAGAATATCTGAACCTAGAAATGTATTTTTGCAAAACAAATTAAAGTACTCTCAGAAGGAGACATAAGGAATTATTTCGGCAAGTATTTTAATTTTGACCTTTTAAATGGGGTTTCAAATATTGTAAAGCAATTTAAATTGAAGAGAAGGATGCAATTAACAGCATTTATCTGTTTTTTGAGATATTTTTTGAAGATCTACCAATAACGAAGTACTAAAATGACGGCAGCACGCAACATATTTGTCTCCAAATTGAAACTATCGTCGAAATAAGAATCTTTATCGCCTATCCTAGAATAGAGACATACAATTGGGTAATTATCTTTTGCCGAATCAATTTTAGTCATATATTTTAAGCACTGGACAGGAACGAACAAAAGGTTGTACTGCCCGCCGCCGGTTCGTGGGGCGCTGCAGCATCGTCGTTCCTACATCGGATCCATCGGCTCCCAGGGGAGGCGCCATGCTTCATTCGCAGCACCCGCGGCGCTGCGAGACGTGACGCGACGCGGGGCGGCGGGGAGGGGCGGGGAGGGGCGGGGAGGGGCGGGGAGGGCGGGGAGGGCGGGGAGGGGCGGGGAGAGAGGGGGCGGGAGGGGGCGGGGAGGGGCGGGGAGGGGCGGGGAGGGGGCGGGGAGGGGCGGGGAGGGGGCGGGGAGGGGAGGGAGGGGAGGGGCGGGGAGGGGCGGGAGGGGCGGCGGGGGGGGGGAGGGGCGGGGAGGGGGGGGGGGGGGGCGGGGGGGGGGGGGGGGGAGGGGGGGGGAAGGCGGTGGGAGGGGGGGGGGGGGGGGGGGGGGGGGGGGGGGGGTGGAAGAAGCGACGCGCGAATCGAAGCTGTCAAGATGCGCCCTCGCAGACGGAGTGGCCTGCGAACGAAGCGACAGCGAAGGGCCCGAGCGCTGCACGGCGTTCCGCGTAGCGAGGGCGTTTGCGAACCGGTTGGAAGAAATGCGACTGGGCACGAATGTGACGGGGGAAGGAAGAGGAAAATAAGATTGTTGAGCGATCTACAAGCGGAAAAACAAATGCGGAAAAACGCGTTCGTATAACTACGATTGTTTGCTTCAGTTTATTGCACATATGCGCAAGTTTTGTTTGCTGGTTTGAAGATACAACATGATATAATTGAGTTTACAGACACTTTTTTTAGATAAGAGAATAACATTACTCAAAATACCGTTACCGTCGTAATCAATGCGTACAATATGTGGAGAGTTTTGTATTGTTTGAGTAATGTATAACAAGTACAGTGAAACTGTGTATTACGTATGTGTGTGTGTGTGTGTGTGTGTGTGTGTGTGTGTGTGTGTGTGTGTGTGTGTGTGTCTCGTGTGTTTGTTTCGACTGTGGTAATAGTTCCACAAGAATTGAGAGTGGGCTTCAAAATTAAACAAATACAAACTTCTCCTTCGTGGCAAGAATTAATTTAATTGTTTGGTGTATTTTTCTTTTGCCAATTATCTCCCTTTGTTGTGATGTTAGTCGTGTAGCGAGTTTTTCAAAATTGTACGAAGTGCTCTGTGATATTGAATATGAAATTATTTCAAGAGGAATTGCCTGTTGAAGGTTCTGAAATATCTTTTTTTTATCGTCCTTTCCAATGATTTATTAGTTGCTTCTATGTGTATCTAGGTTATATAGCAAAATATATATCGATAAGACTGTCGACTAGACTAGACTAGATATCGGATAGACTGTGATACACTCATTTATGAATAAGACAACTACATTAACTGTGGAATCTTATCCTGATCAAATTTTTTAATAGAAATTCGGAGACATTGCGTATCTAAAACCTTCTTTTCTAATTAAAAGCTTGTCAAATAATATTAAACAGTGTCCGTAAAAACAAAGTCCAGAAATAAAAATAAACTTTATTATGGAAATATGGGTTTAATTATTTAGGAAATACAGCATTTAAAAGCAAAGAAAAAATAGATTGTCTTTGCTCGTGCACTCTGGATTTCACATATCGTGACTCACTTCTCTGAAGCGCTTCCAAAATATTTTTTTGTGATGAATTGCAGAGATATTGCTTCTTCATTCGCGCACTGTAATAAATTTCTTATTGAGTACACATATACGCCCTCCATCGGGCGCGCCTGTAAAACGAAGATGGAGCGCGCTGTATCTATGAGATACAAATCTACACATCGACTCTCCAAGACAAAAAAAAAATAGTGTTGCTTATGGATTGTATATTTTTTATCAAATGTTTAAATTTTATAAGCATTTTAACACATTACAAACATTTATTATTATATTTTATCACCAAAATTTTATTTACTTTACTTCTTTAGCATAACGTAAGCAGATTGTTGGCGCATGTTCTACTCATAAATATTGTGTGCTTCTTAATCATGAATACTTGGTCAATCTTAATTTCTTTGATTGTTGTTGACACGTGTTATATCACTTTCTCTTTGTATTAGGTTCTACATTATTTTCGGCTATAGGTTTTGATGTAAATGACAAATTATGTGAAATTTCCCTGGTTCTCTCAAGATGATGGTAGAAGAGAGACTCTTCAAAATTAGTCTACGTGTTTTTACTTCTTTTTGGTTTCCCAGGAAAATAACTTGTATATTAATACCACTTATATTTAGGTGTCTACCTAAAAATAATTTCTTTCTACATTGAAGAAATATTTGCCATCCAACTCACTCTCCGAGTCACTTCTTCTTTCCTCAGCATAAACAATATCACTGACAATGATTGCCTCTTCATACCTGATAACGTCTTTGTCTTCCTCACAATCACTAAGACACAACAGGAAACGAATTTCCTCTGCGTCGTCGACTTTATCCGGATTTAGAGGCATTCCTCTGCACACCGATTGTATATGCAAAAACTTGATTGGGCGCACTGTATCTCACATATATCCAGTGTCGACTAAAGCAAAACGATACGAGGGAGCAGGAAGTTTAACATGTCGACGCATTACCAGGCTAAATATAGACAGAAATCTGTGAAGCCCTTCGCTTCCGCGAAATCGAACAATATAAAGCGTATGTATCTCGCAGATACAGCACGCCTGACGAAGGGTTAATGCTCTCGGCCTTTTGAATAACATAGCGTCATATGCATTTTTGTGGACGTCTCGGCCAATATGTTTCGGCAAAACATCCTACATACCGGTAGCGGTAGCTCCGTGCATCAACTGATGTCACTGCAGTGCCTCTAACCGGGAGGTCCTAGGTTTCAGTCCTGATGGCGGCACGATTTTCGACACTAGCTTTTCAGCTAGATCGAATTCAGCTGCTGTCTGGAGGAGAATTCTAGCGGCCGGCTGCTCTGATCGGTAGTTTTCCGTGGTTTCTCCGATCAACACCAGGTGAATGCCGGAGCAGTACCCTACCAAACGGGCCAAGGACCGCGCGCGATCTGTCCTTCCTATTCCTTGTCCTATCCTCTCACATTACTTACACACTCACACTAACATGCACTACACTACCACATATTCCGGGAGACCGGTCGGGAGCTTAGAGCTTGTCCCGACTGGGGCGGTGCCCCGTTGGTGGGAGACTCCTGGTTAGGGGGAAACCCCACTAGCCGACGGTAGGTCGGCGCAGGATCTTGCCATCCAGCGGGGGAAGATCACCGCCATCTCCCGAGAAAGAAACATGCACTACACTAACGGTACTAATGACCGAAGCAGTTGACGCGCCGGGAATTACTAACACGAAAAAATCAGTCAGTCAATCAATCAAACATCCTACATCTATGGGTTCTTGCACAGGATTCGAATGAATGGCCTCACCAGCCTACTTCATCACTTCAATAGCTAGTGCTGCTAAAAAAGGACCTTCTTTCTCGCCCATAGTGTTGATTACGTATTACTATTTATACTGCCATTTCTCTCCAAATCAACATATCTGACATTTTTCGTGAAACTTAAATTTTCGAAAAATTGTACATAACCTTATTTCAAAATCTATCTTTAAGGAACAGAGTTCATTAAGGTAAAAAATCGATATCTTTAATATTTTAATTGTTGAAAGACTCTGAAAAAAATTTTGAACTTTTACAATTTTCGGAAACTCAGTGTATTTAAGGAACATGAGACCTACACTATTCTCGTAAACGTTTTCCACATTATTCAATAACAAAGTTTAATTAAAAACGGAGCCATCTTTTTGAAAAGTTTGAAAATGTCCCAGGGGCTTCATGTAAAGTACTCTCATCTTCAAATATACTCTCACATTACTGTCCTTTTGCGCCACCCATTCCGCAATATTTTCTTCAAAATCGTAATTAATTTTCACATACTCTCTTAACGGCCTAGTCATGCTTTTCTGTACATTGCAATTTCTTTAGAGGTGCCAGAGAACAAACAGTACTAACTGACAAAGTGCGACGCGCAGCCAACGAGAGTTACACTGCTATTAACGTGGAGTCTCTAGGTCTCCTGCGCACCATAAAAAGCAGATAATTTTTCTAAAATGCATTCCAAAACAGTAAGCTCGCGAGTCGTTTCTTAAAACTGTAGAAGGGAAAGGTACAAGAAGAATCCAGGTTAAAGTAAAGCATAAATGTGGGTTTCAGAAATTTCGTGAAGTCGGAGAAGTCCCAGGGACTCCACTTCGATAGCTGAGGGTTAATCCCATAGAAGTCACATCTTACTTACGAACGTAAGTAATCGCGTCGCGTGTGGAAACAGTTTTGCGAGTGAATACGATGCCAACTTCTACTATGCAGAAAGATTTTTCTCAAAATATAACCTGATTATAAATGACTGAAAACGATTTCTGAAGGATAATTGTACTGAGATCTGTGCTGTTATCATTCACAAAGTAAATAATAAAATATGATGTAGGAGTAATAATTCATTTATGATATATATTTCAAAATAAAAAAAACGTTTGTTGCCATTTCCTTATACTTTACATATGCCCTCTGTATTGTAATATCTGCCGGTATGTGGGTGGGGGTTTACATAAAAAACAAATAAATCAGCTTCACAATACATTTAATTAGAACTTAAGGTGATGATTATCATCATCATGAGAATGAGTGATTTTTACAGAGATTGTCACAAATGGTTTAAAGTTATTGGGACTTCTTATCAAAATTGAAATTATCATAAGCAGGAAAAAAGCAATTAGCCGTTTTCGCAATAACATGCCGTATTGGTGGCATCTACGCTTTTGGCTTCCTTTGCTAAGGTCTTTACGCACCTCGGCGGCGAAAAGGAGCTGATGGTGACCCGATTACGGGTCATTCACAAATTGAGTAGCAAACATTCAAAAGGTGACATGTCCGTTTGACAAAAATTAAGTTCTTCTGTTCTTTTTACCTTTTATTTCCAATTTTATTTCCAAAACAAATCGTAAGATATATTACAATACATTAAGTTGTACTCTATTTGTTGAGTTAAAACATTGTTGAAAAGTGTAATATTTGGGCTACATTTTTCATTTTTATTAGAAAAGAGTGAAGTAGACATGTCACGTTTTGAATGTTTGCTCCTCAATTGTCTTACTGTGTTGACGTGATGACTCGTCGGTTGGAGCCGGCGACGCCTGCAGCGTAGCGGTGAGATGCGGTCCCGGCTCTTTCTCCTTCAGCCAGGTCGGCTTCAGTTCAGCTTCTTCGCCTTCAGCTTCAGTCGGAAGACAGCGCGCGACCATCGGGCTCACTGTGGCGTCGGCAATGTCACGCGGCGTGGCGACGATCTGGATTCGCTCCCCGAATCAGGCGAGAACGCGGTCAATGCATGGTGTTTCCCAAACAAGTTAATTGCCGAAATTAAACAACACAAATGCGTCTTTGAGACATCAGTAATCCCACGTTTTGGCTCGAGACGCAAATCATTGTGATTACGTCTACGACGCTCAAAGTCTATTGTAGAAGTTCCTCTATGGCACGCAAAGTCTTATGTGAGCATTTTGAAATCACGCTCGAGACACAAGTCAGAAGTACGAACTCAGTACAAACTCGGATAGAAGCTAATTGCCAAGTGCCAAGTCCCAAGTTCGAGTTGAGAGTCGGAAGAAGCAGAAGTAGAAGTGTAGCAAGTGTTTCTGTGGCGTATTTCACACGCGACAAGACGAAGGCTTAGATCCCCTCCTCTGATCGGAGTGTCTCACGCTGATTGGCTTAGCAACAGCCATCGGGAGCGGTAGCGGGGCGGCACTTGAACCAATAGCTAGCGAGCCCATGTGGCACAAAAATAAAGTGCCGTTGCATTTTTGACGTGAAAGTTTGCTCCACAGCCCAAAGCGAGGGGGTGTGCGCCGCGGTCGGTGAAATGCAGTGCAGCTAGGCCTTTATCTTTGAATATATTTTGCCAATGCGCATGTGCACGTAGCAATTCGCAGGGCCCTGCGATTTTTTTTGAAAAGGTCGATCGGTTGCTCATTCGCCCGGGCGTTCATGACAAATCGTGTAGTATTTCAAGACTTCACGCCTCGCGTAAATGTAGAGTGGCGTACCATTGCTCGCGCTTGTCCCCGCACTCGAAGGGTGGTGGTCCTTTTTATTACATGATGCATTTTTTTACCGCTGGCGCTGGGCGCGACGGGTCCCTCTTAACCCTTCAGTAGTCGCGTGGATTACTATTGTAATCCAGTCGTATTCATTCGCTTTTACCAGCGAGTGTTCACAAACTTTTGGCACTTTTGCAAACTTTTCAGTACCTTTCGTAGAATGCCTCAGCTAAAGAATTATAGCAAAATATGACTCCAGTGATAACTACTGCACTAGTGATAAGCGCCGGAACCGGATTTGGATTACAATAGTAATCCACGCGACTACTCGCGTTTCAGTATTTGTTCTAAACTGACATCACGAATATCGCTGTAATCGATGCTCCAAATGGTTATGCATAGTACTACAGTAGAGAAAGGTTGATCAGAAGGGAATTTCTAAAGGATCTTGCTTTGTCCTTTATGAAACCGGAAATGAAAAAAAATGATTGAGAGAAAATCTGTGTCGATAGCAGTAAGAACAGGCTGGGGACTTCTACTGCGAATTCGTGAAGGGGCTGAGGGTTCAGCGGAGTCATCAAAGGACAACGTGGGATGTTATCTCTGTGAACATCAACGAAACAAGATCACTCAACAGTACTCCGAAAATTGTGTCTGGTGGGTGTGCCACATTCAGAAAATCTGTGAGATATTCATTTGATTTGGGCATTAAAATACATTCAAAATAGAAGGGGGCGGCGGGGGCGGCGGGGGCGGCGGGGGCGGCGGGGGCGGCGGGGGCGGCGGGGGCGGCGGGGGCGGCGGGGGCGGCGGGGGTGGCGGGGCGGCGGGGGCGGCGGGTTCGGCGGCGGGTTCGGCGGGTTCGGCGGCGGCGGCCGACGGGGGAAGGGGGTCAGCCGTGCCTGGTCGGGCCGCACCAAAGCCCGCGTGGGTATCGAGCAAAATATTTCTATTAATTAAGATCGCGGGTGGGTTTTTTATGCCCGTTCACGGAGGGTGTGACGTTACAATGCTTAAAACTAAAAATACAATTAAAATGACAATAATCAATTTTTCTTATCATCTATTTTCGAAACAAAACAGCGAAATTAACACGAAATTAGGTACCTCAAGCAAAAAAACACTTCTTTCCGCATAATTGAACAAAAATTAACGCTCAAACACCGTGCCTCTAGCCATATGGCTCGTTGGCGGTGTATCCCACCTATGGAACCACGCGCTATTCACGATGCCCTATGAGCGGTGGCTGATGGTCTGGCGTCGACGCCCCCTTCTAGGCAGGGAGCGTGGGAGGTGACGCCTGGGTGCCAGTCGACGAATGGTCTTCGATGGTGTAACGGTCAACGTATCTGACTATTGTAACCAAATTCGCAGGTTCAAACACGTTCGAAGGTGTGGCCGAAAAAAATCGTCGTACGCCTTCCTCGGGAGGGGAAGTAAAGCTGACCGTCCCATGTTATAGATTTACGGCGTGTAAAAAATCCTCGAGCCTAAATGAAGCCTCTGAGCAAAGTTCAAATCGCCTGCATCGTTCCACGAGTGATAGCTGGTTTCTCCCCAGGCGGTGACAGGACTGCAGCGGAATTTGCGTGGACAGGCGGAAGAGCAGACGTCATGTCCTGATCCTCACCACATAGAGCATTATTGAATAGAATGGAATTGAATGAAATGGAAAGGGATGGAATGAAATTGAATGAAATGGAAAGGGATGGAATGAAATTGAATGAAATGGAAAGGGATGGAATGAAATTGAATGAAATGGAATGGAACGGAATGAAACTGAATCGAATCGAATCGAATTGAATTGAAATGAATCGAGCGTGCGAGAGGCGGTCGCTCCTCGCTTGCGGCGAGCCGACGGCGGCACCGACCCGGCCGCAGATGGAGACTCCGTGATGCAAAGACAAGGGTGGGATTTTTCTTATCTGCCAGCAGGGAAAATGGGCTGCTCAGCTGCAACACCGCTGCCTCTGCAGGGATGTTTTGAGGTTCGTGATCCAATAGTGGCGGAATTTCGACAAGCTGCAGAGTTGGAGCAAATTCAGCTGCTGTCTGGAGGAGAATTCTTGAGACCGACTGCTCTTATTGGCTCTCCGTGGTTTTAATACAACTATTGCCTAAATGCAGGGTAGAGACCGCTTGCGATCTTTCCTCCCTCATCTTTGACCGCCTCTATTCCTTTACTCACTCGCTCATATTTACGTGCAGTACATATGACACACGTGACAGTACATGTACACGTCAAGAGACCAGACAGGAGCTTTTAGCTTGTCCGGATGTAGAGGTTGATCCGCTGGGGCAGATACTTTGAGGGAAAACTCTCCAGCTATCGAGAAAAATGTCAGCGGCGCGTCTCATATACTAGCGGGCGAGAGAAGAACACCAACCCTCACTACCTCGCGGAAGATATGCACTGCACCTACGGGACTAACTTCAGTAACTGACAATTGACTTATTCACAGCAGGGTAGACAGTAAAACAGTGTCGACATGAGGAAATCTTAACTACACTTTTCTAAATCGCTATGAATTTATTAATTGAAGGTTCAGGGCGCGTCAATTGTTAAGATCATGAGTTCCGTAAGTGTAGGATACATATGTTTTATCATGGGAGATGGCTCCGATCTTCCCCCGCTGTAAGGCGAAATCCGGCGCTCATCTTCGTCGGATTGCGGGGATTTTCTTCAACCAGGTAGCTACTCCAACCAGGTAGCTATTTTTTCACCAACCTACCTATCTAGCTAGTGTAAAAAATTCTGCCATCGTCAGGACTCGAACCATAAGACCTCCTGATGCCCTGAGCCAAATTTGCCGGTAAAATATTTGTCTTAATTGAATACATATTAGAATTGAATTCGTAGAATTTCAAAAGTATTGTCCCCAACCACTCTGCACTCGAAAGGCTTCCCAGACTGTCAGCCACAGCCCTGACATTCTTTGGTCGCTCGTCGCAGACATTGACTGACGGCGGTTTTTCGCTCGCGGTTTCACCTCTGGCCTCCTGTGACGTCACTCGACGTCCAGACGACCGGACATCCATGTCACCGCCCACGCGGCGCATTTTTAGAGGCAAAGGAAGTTAGCTTCTGATGTTGGCCAGGCGGCGAGTGTGTGAATAAATTATGATTGGTAAAGGCAAATTCATTAGTTAGTTCAATTGATAGTTTGAAATAATTAATTTTATTGATAAAGGTAGTTCATTACATTCTCAACACTATATATATATATATATATATATATATATATATATATATATATATATAAATTCTTTAAAAGTTTATTTTCTTCAGGTCAAAAACAGTTAAAACTGTGTGTAGTATGGGGAGAAGTGTATACTACGCATGTTTTCTTTAATTCTGGGATCCCTACCCTAACCCAGATACAAATTGAATTCTGAATACAAGAAAGAAGAAAATACAAAAATTCTGAATACAAGAAATAAAAAGAACAAGAAAGTTGAAAAAAGTCCTGATTTCTTATCAAATACTGTTTAATTGCATTTCATTTTTGTGTAGATTCATTTAAATGTCAGTGGTGTTCATAATTTAACTGCAGTGTATCATTAACAATAATTTATTATTATTATTATTATTATTATTATTATTATTATTATTATTGAACAAGACAGTAATTAAATGTGCACTTTTGAGTTACAACTTTGCAGTCCTATGCAAATAAATCTCCTGTTATTTTATATGTGTTATTAGCGGTGGTTTGAAAATTGTAAATCTACTACCAATATTCTCTTTATGAAGTTGATCCTCCTCAGTTTTGATAAGCATGTATTTACAAGTTGAATTCTCGCTTTTCTACGGCAGCTATCATTTGTTACACGTCACATTTCTCTTCAATATTCTCTCATTTATTACTTTTTACCTTTCTACTGCTTTTGTGTAATCATATGAAACTGTTATATTGAACTACTAACACAATGAAATTTTATTAACTTCAGATTCGATTCTATTGTTATGCTAAATGCAAACTATATTTTAGAGGCGAATACTAAATGTCAACTCATTTACAAGGTCCTTGACTCTAATGTAATAATGTATTGAAATTAAAATTTCTCATTCATAAGATAATTAGTTCGTAGTTCATACCAACTGCAGAAGGTAAAACGAATTCGATATTTTTGGTATTTCAGTATTATTAAAGTTTCCAGTATGCGTCAACGCAATTTTAATACATAATACAGAATATACCAGTCCCTTTGTGAACTTATTAAAAAAGTAGAACACTCTGTTATTGATATGCTCTTGTGAAAACGTTTCTTCTTCTCTTTTTACTTGCAGTGATTCTCCCCACATGTAATAAACGATTCGACTGCAACCCGCAATACAACAGTCGCTCCTGCGGTCTGCCGTAGTGCAGTATCACAGGCTATTTTAGGTGTGGCGAACTAAAAAGAACTATGCCGATAGAGCCATAATGCAGTTGGCCTAATGCAAATATGCAATAGGCCAAGAATGCAGTTGGAGTCTATTTTAAAGAACCCTAAAAGTCTTTAGGAATATATTTGGAAATACTGCAATTTCATTTTCTTTTACCTCGGAACTAGGGCAGCACTACAGGCTTCCATAAGGCCCCTTCGACGGTTTCGAAGCTCTTCATTGTCGGAGGCGAAATTACCTCCACAAAAGCCAATTACCCTGAAGTAATGTTAGTGCTTCCGGAATTGCAAGGCGGTGGCTCTTTCGAGGTCGCTGCGCCCCCTCCTCCCTCTTTACGGCGTTAGCTTACTGCGCGCAACACTCCTTCAGCGTAATACATGATGTAAGTAATGACGCGAGGAGAAGGGTTGCTACACTACGTGTCTACCAGCAGTGCAGCGAAGAACCACGTGACAGGGGTACCTGCTCAGGGATAATTTTAAAGCTAAGAAAGAGCATTTAATTATTCTCTAATAAAAATTAAATGAAATAGACATGACGACTGTGATTATTCAAATACCGCATTGTTTAGAGGGAGATTCTAGGGTTCGAGCTCCGATGGTTGAGAATTTACGACTCTGACTGTATAAATGGTTTGAATTGAACAAACCTCTAGAGGAGAATTCTATCAGAATTCTCTCTCTCTCTCTCTCACTCACTCACTCACTCACTCACTCACTCACTCACTCACTCTCACTCACTCACTCACTCACTCACTCACTCACTCACTCACTCACTCACTCACTCACTCACTCACTCACTCACTCACTCACTCACTCACTCACTCACTCACTCACTCACTCACTCACTCACTCACTCACTCCCTCACTCACTCACTCCCTCACTCACTCACTCACTCACTCACTCACTCACTCACTCACTCACTCACTCACTCACTCACTCACTCACTCACTCACTCACTCACTCACTCACTCACTCACTCACTCACTCACTCACTCATTCACTCACTCACTCACTCACTCACTCATTCACTCACTCCCTCATTCACTCACTCCCTCACTCATTCACTCACTCACTCATTCACTCACTCACTCACTCATTCACTCACTCACTTACTCACTCACTCACTCACTCAATTACATGCATTACACTATCACACGTCGGAAGATTCGTGCTTGTTCTGGCTCAGGCGGAGCCACGTTGAGGGGATCCCACAAGCCGGGATATCGGTCAGCACCGCATCACACGTTTCAGCATGTGAAGAACACCCGACACCTCCCGAGTTATAAATACACTACACTTACGGGATTAATGCCTATATGTTGTTACGAAATTAATTACTGTAGTTGATGCTCACGGATACAACTATATTTAAGAGAAACTAATTGAAAAAGTGGATTGTTTGCGAATGTATTATTTTTAGTGAAACTGTTGTCTCTAGAAATACATTTATCAATATTAGACGAAAATGTATTTTAAGATACTTATAATTTAATGTTCAGGAAATATATTAAAATAAATAAAATATTTAATTTTGATCTCATACTTATGAATTTATTGTTTATTAAAATTTCGGATATGTAGTTACACGGGTTTGTATCTGTAAACGCTTAACGAAATATCCACATGATGCATTGAATCATTGACGCATCGTCAGCTCTCGTTAACCACTGTCTTTAATGTTTATAGAGCAAGTAGAATTAAAATAAATGTAGTTTTCCATAAAACAACAAAGAACACGTCTGCATTATTTTCTCCGCGCAAAAGTAGCAAATGACGCTTTGAGTTTATATTCCAGTCATGGCTGTCTTCATTGCTCTTTGCAACTCGCGTATTTTAGTATATTAACAAAATTCAAAAACATGGATTGCTTAGTAACAATTGTTTTTAAAATAGTACATTACGTGCATTAATACTTTGTTTTTATACTGAATCAACTATTCAGTTTAAAGACAAAATATTCGGGCAAAACTGTCTTCGGATACCTTAGTGCCCGCTTTTCCGACAGTTTCACTTTATCTGCCTTTAGACACTGAAACGACAAATTCACAAAATACAAAAGTGAATGCATTTTCATTTTATATGTTTACTTTCCAACAAAATTGTATAGTTATTGCACAATATAATTTTATAAAATTTGAAATTGTTTACTATTTTGAAATGTGTCATCCGATCACAGTCTTTTGACACGAAGTTCACCTGAAAGAAACAAGATAAGCGAGATTCGATAGAAACCTCCCAACTTGAGAATTTCTCTTTTTTCTTATATATTCCTTTCGTTGGAGCACAATAGCAACCTTTCAGCGGAAGGTCATATCATGGGATTTTCTTCCACGTGTCTCGTTCGAAATGCACTCTATCTTCACTGAGCAAACGGCCCTCACGATCTTCACACAACTGGGCGTTCCTGCATTATTTTGCAGATTTAAAATATATGAAAACATAACTATAGTATGTAAACAAAACTATAGTAGATTGGAACGATTTGCCTGCGACAGTTTTTGAGCCCTTTCCTTGCTCAGCGCGAGGTTTTAGAAAAAAAAAAAATAGGAAATTAGTCAATACGGTGAAAACAGTGAAGTGAAGTGAAGTGAAGTGAAGTGAAGTGAAGTGAAGTGAAGTGAAGTGAAGTGAAGTGAAGTGAAGTGAAGTGAAGTGAAGTGAAGTGAAGTGAGTGAAGTGAAGTGAAGTGGTGAGAAGTGAAGTGAAGAGTGAGTGAAGTGAAGTGAAGTGAAGTGAAGTGAAGTGAGTGAAGTGAAGTGAAGTGAAGTGAAGTGAAGTGAAGTGAGTGAGAGTGAAGTGAAGTGAAGTGAAGTGAAGTGAGGTGAAGTGAGGTGAAGTGAAGTGAAGTGAAGTGAAGTGAAGTGAAGTGAAGTGAAGTGAAGTGAAGTGAAGTGAAGTGAAGTGAAGTGAAGTGAAGTGAAGTGAAGTGAAGTGAAGTGAAGTGAAGTGAAGTGAAGTGAAGTGAAGTGAAAGGTACGATTATGCGTAGTCTGCAGTAAAAACTGAACAATTAATATTTAGATAAAGTTATATGCAATGCAGTGAAGTGAAGGGAAGTGAAGTGATTTCATTTCGTCTGAATATGACTGAATAAGTTCTGTTTGTGTATGTGAGGGTTCCTTCGTCTCTCTATGTATATACGTGTATATGTTTGTATGTATGTATATTTGTGTAATATGTAAGTTTATCCATTTATGTGTTAGTGTATATGCATTTTAATGTTTAGTATGTAATTTTAATGTTTAGGAATGTAAATGCCATCTGCATATATAGCAAATGACAAAGTCAATTTGTTTGTTTATATTTTTTTATATATTAGTATTTTATTTGTAATTGTAATTTTGTATTCTGCCACCGGGCATCATTTGCCCAATTGTAGAATAAATTTCTATCTATCTAATTACATCCTATATAATCAATGCCATAAACACACTAATACCACCATAATACCCACCATAATCAACTCAATTCAAAATTCATTCGCCTTAACGGCAATAATGGCAATACAACACCCTAAAGATTTTACTCTCGCCAATTGGAATGCAAATTGCCTAACAAATAAAACAACAGAATTAACACACGTTTTAAATTCTCACCGCATATATATATATATAATTTGCATCACAGAAACCCACTGAAAGGGGAAAAAAATAAAATTTATATATCAAACTACTCAATTTACAGATCCGACAGAAACCTAATCAAAGGAGGAGCAGTGCTAATAGCCATTAATAAAAATATTAAACATTACCCAATAATTATCCCTTGTACTGGTAATATTGAAACTGTGGCCATTAACTTAGAAACGGAAAATAATATACGGACTATAATTGCAGCATACAATCCACCAAATAATAAACTAGACTTCGATAACATTAATAAACTATTTCAACAAAATAACACCATACTTATGGGGGACTTAAATGCTAAAAATACCAACTGGGGTTGTTAGAACTCCAACGCTAATTGGAAAATACTAGCCTAAATACCAACTCGCACTAATCTCAATATAATTTCACCTCCACGCCCCACATACTACCCCCGTACATGGCTTACGAAATCTCGATATCCTCGATATCGGAATCACTAAGTCTGAAATAATACTACATTCTACTATATTATTCGAACTTGACTCGGATCACGTTCCGGTCTTAATAACCAGACAACAAATACCCCCACCTCACGCCCGAGTACCAAAACCAAAGAGTACCAACAATGATAAAAAATATAAACTTCCCCCAGAAATAGTGAAACTAATAAAAATCAAAAACAAAGCCCGCAGAGTATGGTCACAACTAAAAACACCAGGGCTAAAATTAGAACTTAATATATTAATAAACATTGTACGTAAATCAATCAAAAACTTCAACAATCTGCAATTTCAAACACTACTTCAATCACTAAACACTAACAATAAATCCCTTTGGCAACTCACAAACAAAATATTAAGAAAAAAGAATACCATCCCTCCATTAGACTCCCCCTCAGGAAAAGTGTACACGCCTGCTCACAAAGCCGAAGAGCTAGCAAATTACTTTACATCCACATTCGCCCTAAATAATACTAAACCGCAACCCTAGTCATCTCACAATTAGTAAAACAGTAAATGATAAGACATATGGCCCACATCATCAAATACACTTCACATCACCTAAAGAAATAAATAAAATCATCAAATTACTATCTGTCAAGAAAGCCTGTGGATATGATAGAATTAATAACCTAATATTAAAAAACCTTTCCCGAACAGCCATTGCATATTTGACCAATATCTTCAATTCCTGCCTCAGACTAGGTTACTTTCCACAAGTATGGAAACATGCAATCATTCTTCCGGTACAAAAAAAAACAAGAACGCATCCCTAACAGTTACCGACCAATCAGTCTGCTTTCCACGCTATCCAAACTATTGGAAAAATAATATTAAAACGTTTGGAAACCCATCTCCATAACACAAAGGCCAGACCTATGGAAGAATGGAATTCACCGAAAAAGTATCATGCATCACCAACAGAATCACTGTATCATCACAGAATCACTGTAAACATCCATACGGCATTTCAAAAACATAATCATACAATAGCAATCTTCCTCGACATCTCACAGGCCTTTGATAGAACATGGCACCAAGCTTTAAACTATAAGATAAAAGAAATAGGCACTCCACATTATCTTACACAAATCGTATTCAGCTTTTTTTTTTTTTAAAAATTATGTTTATTGTTCTATTGGTGGTTACATGGTTCAGTATTTTCACACTCTTTCACATGTTTTTTGTGTGGCTTATAACTAAACTAATCTAAAACTATGTCTAATGTATCTACTACTCAGGTGTAGGATGCTCATTGAGTACCTACGCTTAGTTTACATCTGTGAATATTTTTAGGAAGGCATGTATCGGGTGTCTATTACGGATTCGGGTCGGAAAATCGTTCAGAGTGGCTAGGTTGTAATGGGCTATTTGGTTTATGGAGGATATATTTGAATAGAAGTTGTTCGAGAGATGAGCTATGTGGTGGTTGATGGATGGTAGTTGTAGTTCTCTATGGAGTTGATCATTAGAAATGAACCATGGGGCGTGAGTGGCTAATCTTAAATATTTATTTTGGATTATCTGGATTTGATTTATGTTTGTCTGTGAGGCGTTTGTCCAAATGGGGCAGGCATACAACATTAGAGGTCTGATTATTGTTTTATAAAGGGTTATGGCATTGTTTAAGGAGAGTTTGCTTTTGTGATTTAGTAATGGCTTTAGCTGTATTAATTTAATTTTTGCCTGTTGAATTTTCGTTGCTATGTGTGTTTTCCAGGTTAATCTTGTATCGAATTTTAGACCTAAATATTTAACGGTTTGGTTGTATGGTGTCCAGGGGATTACATTGTTATTAACTTGGAGTGGAGTGGGGGTGGCGAATGTTCTAAGAGAGAATATTTTGGCTGTTGATTTGGATGGGTTGAGCTTGATTTTCCATTTTAAGGACCAATCTTCTATGCTTTTTAAATGCAGTTGAATTTTATTACAGATTTGATTTAATGAATGGTTGGACATGAATATGGCAGTATCGTCAGCAAATTGTGCGATATGTGTGTATGGTGAGGTAGGTAAATCGAATGTGTATAGGTTGAAAAGGGTGGGTGAGAGGGGGGATCCTTGGGGAAGTCCTGCTTTTATTTTGCGGGGATTGGAAACGTGCTTTTCTATTGTTACTGTAAATGTTCTGTCTGCTATAAAATTTTTAATGATTTGTAGTAGGTAATTTGGAGTTCCTATGGTTTTTAGCTTATATATTAGGCCTGGGTGCCAAACTCTGTCGAACGCCTGTGAAATATCTAGAAAGGTGGCTATAGTGTGTTGTTTGTTCTGGAAGGCAGTATGGATGTGTTCGGATATTCTAAGTAGTTGGTGTGAGGTGGATAATTTATTGGTGAAGCCAAATTGGTGTTTCGGTATGGTCTGTGTTATGTTTAGGTGTTTATTAAATCTTTTTAGTATTATTTTTTCTAGGATCTTTGATAGTGACGGGAGGAGACTGATTGGTCTATAGCTTTCGGCATGGTTATGATTTTTATGGGGTTTGGGTACGGGGATTATGTTCGAATTTTTCCATATTATTGGATAGTATCCTGTTCTAAGAATTGAATTATATATATTATTGATGTAGGCTATTGTGGGGTTAGGCAAGTTTTTTAATATAATATTGCTTATTTTATCGTGGCCAGGAGCTTTTTTAAGAGGGAGATTTTTGATGATGTGCTTAATTTCATTTGGGGAACTGTATTTTATTCTATGTGGAATATTATAATTGGGTGCTGATGCTACTTGTGTTATTTCCATGTGAGCTGAATGTGTTGGAGTACTGTTAGGAGTGAACGATTGCTCAAAGTAATCAGCCAAGGCTTCTGCTTTCTCTATTGGTGAATATTTTTTACCTGATGGTGTGTTTAGAGGTGGTATGGTTGTTTTCTTTTTTAGGATATTTTTGGTGAACTGCCAAAGCGAATTGTTTGATGTGCTCAATGATTGTATTAAATTGTCATAAGTTGAGTGGTTAAAATCTATTATTGCTCTTTTAGTAAGTGTAGTTAGTAAGTTGAGTTCTTTTTTAATGTGAGGCGATTTTGTTACACTCCAAAGTCTTCTGGTTTTATTTTTAGTTTTGATTAAGTTTAGAATGGACTCGGGTAGTTTTGTGTTTGATGTTTTAGTGATATGGGGAGGCTTGTTGTCTTGCAGGGATATTACTGTGTTAATTATTATATTATTTAAGTATGAGATTGCTTGTTCGATTTCCAGTGGGGTATTTAATATTTTAAATTGAGGTGTTTTATTAGTAATTATTTTTTAAACGTTTTCCAATTAATGTGTGTGTTTAAAGTGTGGGTGGGGTTGTGAGGGGGGGGGGAATTTGTTGGGTTGAAATGATGACAGGAAGATGATCTGAATCTAATTCGAATATTGGAGAACTGTGAAATTGGACTTGTGTGTTGGTGATTGCAATATCCAATATATCCGGGAATTTGTTATGGTCATGGGGGTAGTGGGTTGGTTCGGGGGAGGGATTATTTGCAATTTTAGATCTGTTATTATTTTACTCAGTTGTCGGCCTGCGGTGTTGGAAGTTCTGCAGCCCCAGTTAACGTTTTTGGCATTGAGGTCGCCAACAACTATTGTAGGCGTGTTTTGTTGGAATAGTGATCGTATATTGGTGCTGTGAATTTTGATTTCAGGAGGTTTGTAGGCTACAATGAGGGTTGTTATTCTATTGTCTAGTGGAAATTTGATGGCTACTGTTTCGATTCCAGGGGTAAGGGGTAAGTTGGTTTGAATGTATGGTACTGATTTTTCTATGAGAATTATAACACCGCCTCCATTAGAGTTTGTTCTGTCTGATCTATGATTATTATATCCGGGTAAATTAAATGTTTCGTTTGGTTTTAAGTGTGTTTCAGTAATGCATGCTAATTTTATATCATTGGCTTTTAGGAAGTACGATAATTCAGTTTTCTTATTTTTGATGCCGTTGGCATTCCAATTTAGCAGATTTAGTTTGTTACGGTGCTGCAGGGCCATGACTGCTGTTAAAGTAAGATGACAATGAGGTTTGAATGTTACTGATTATTTCTGGGATGATTGAGTTGATAATGTTGACGATATGAGTTGTAATGGAGTTGATTAGAGAGTATATGAATGCATTATTGTTATTAATATAATTAATATTATCACTATTATTATCATTATTATTATTATTATTAT
The DNA here is from genome assembly GCA_011170035.1 of Teleogryllus occipitalis. Taxonomy (NCBI): domain Eukaryota; kingdom Metazoa; phylum Arthropoda; class Insecta; order Orthoptera; family Gryllidae; genus Teleogryllus; species Teleogryllus occipitalis. The sequence goes on from BLKR01011630.1 coordinate 28,151, forward strand.
TATTATTATTATTATTATTATTATAAAAATTTTTGGGGTTTCTATTATTTACTACTGGAGGGTTTTGGTTGGGTTGATAAGGTGGATTAGTGTTGTAGGTTGCTGTTGGGTCGAAAGTGAAATTAGGGATGCCATTAGTGGGTGGGAGGAATGGGAAATTGTTAGAAGATACGCGAGGTGAAGTGTTATTGTTGGATCTGGTTCTGGGGTTGGTTGTTGATGGGTTTTTGGGCGGGGGTTCTACATTTCTGCTGTGCGTACCGTTTTTTACTGAGCGTAGGTCTCCACCGTGAGCTCCGTTTGGGGGGTGGGGTTCTGTTAGTTTTTTATAGAACGGGCATTCGTCAGAGCGAATGTCTGCACGATGTGAGCCGTTGCAGTTCTTACAGAAAGGGGTTTGCATTTTATTTGGACAATTTACCGAATAGTGGTCTTCTGAGCAGTAGATACAGGCTAATTTGTGGTTACAATTGTTGCGAGTATGACCGAAGTCTAGACACCTTAGGCATTGTATTGGTCCTTTGATTCTTCGTCTTTTTTCTGCTTTCACTTTTAAATTGCAAATTTCAGTTATTTGTAGTACTATGTCAATGCTCTGCTGGCCGTTGAACTCGGCCGCTACAACTGGGATTGGTATGTTGTTTTTTTGGAGTCTAGTAACACTGATAAGCGAGGGGTACTTCTCTTTGACGTCCTCGTAGATTTCCTGTAGTGATAATGATTGATGGACATTTTTGAAAACTATGGAGAATTTTTTATTTGCGGGGTCTTTATAAGTGTGGAAATTTCTTTTGGTATTTAACAGATGTTTAATTGTGTTCCTAAAGTCAGTTATTGTTTTGAACATTAACTTTATTCGGTTGTTTACTATGTTCCAGGTGAATTGATTAGAGATGTTGTTTTTTATTTCTCTATTGAATTCGGATATGTTTGTTATATTATTCACATAAATTGGTGGGATCTTGACATTTTCATCTTGAATTGGAGTAGAGTTTATGTAATTAAATCTGGAGTCAGGGTCTTTTAGGTTTTCCAAGGGAGCATATCTATTACCAACGGGCACTGCATACACACTATTATCACTGTTGGCTGGTTTTTTAGGAGGATGTTCATTGTTGCCTGGGGGGGTACTGTCACCATGGCCTCTTTTTGCACTGATACTGGTCTTATCACTGCCGTTCATGTTAGCGGGGTCGTGGCTTGCTTGGCCGTTGGGCAGGCCGCTGGCCGCGTTGGTATGACTGACCTTTGTGAATCCTTGTGTTGGGTCGGCGGCTGGGATACCGTTTCCTTGATCGGGGTTAATTGCCTGCAGGTCCTGGCTGGATGCAATGATGTAGTTGAAGGAGCTGCCTGATGAATCTGCGAGGATGTGTTGATCCCCGAGTTGGTCGTAGGCGACTTCCATTTCGGCTGGGTTGTACAGGAGCGCCAT
>BLKR01011631.1:0-29584 GCA_011170035.1 Teleogryllus occipitalis
TAAAAGAAAATAAAGAAACCGTAAATAGTACAATATCAGATGTTTCAAATTGGTTCCGAAATAACAAATTAATAGTAAACGAAAAGAAAACGGTTTTAATGCAGTTTTCCATTTCAAATAAACAATTCTGTGCTCCATTGAAAATGAACAATGTACCATTGACTGATGTTAAGGCAACAAAATTTTTAGGTCTCTCAATTCAGTCAAACCTTAAATGGAACGTCCATTTAAATGAATTGAACACAAAATTAAGTTCATTATGCTACGCGTTCAGAATTCTTGCAAATTCAGTCAGCCTTCATACTGCTCGTTGTGTATACTTCGCGAATGTTCATTCCCGCCTGAGATATGGCATAATATTCTGGGGAAATACATCTTATAGCTCCCAGACTTTTAGATTACAAAAACGAATTGTACGAATAATAACCAAATCCCACCCACGTGATTCTTGTAAGCCTATCTTCATTAATCTAGGAATTCTACCATTACCGTGTCTTTTATTTACGAATCAGTGGTTTTTGTAAAAAATGACTTGCTTAAGGGCGGGAATATATTTTCAGAAAATGCCGAAGTCTATTACTATAACACTCGACGTAGAAATCATATTCATCAGGTGACAGTATCAACAGCTCATTACAAAAAATTCACATACAATACATGTACATTATTTTACAACACTTTGCCAGATGACATTAAACGATTAAATTCAATAGAAAAGTTTAAATCACAAGTGAAATCGTTTCTGCTGCATAACTGCTTCTATACAATTAGAGACTATACTGAGCATCACAAGAAAAGTAACATTATTTTTAACAATGATACATAATGCATTATTTACCATTTGGACTGTATAAATGAGTATAAACAACCTGTAACAACTATTGTACTACAGCTTCCGGGTCAATGACCCCCATCTCGATCAGGTTTTTCGTCCAGTTTCCCTGATCCATTGAGCAAATGCTGAGATGGCCCCTTGTTTTGCTTCTGGACATAAATGTAACTTCATTTTCTGTGCACGTCTTCTAGAATTCAGTGGGAAATACAATTATTCAAATTATCGTTTCCATGTTGTCGCGGCAGGAAGTAATAAGAGCCAAAATTTATTGCTTATTTATCTTTGAAAATATATTTTATTACATGGGAGTTTTTTTGTTGTTTTTTTTCTCCCTTTCAAAATTCAAAATTTATTGCTTATTTACCCTTGAAAATAGATTTTTTTACATGGGAGTTTTTTTTCTCCCTTTCAAAATTCAAAATTTATTACTTGTTTATCCTTGAAAATAGATTTTATTACATGGGAGTTTTTTTTCTTTTTTTTTTTTCTCCCTTTCAAAAATTCAAAATTTAAGTAGTATATGACTTAGTGTAGGGATCACAGAATTTTGAAAATGTGCACACAATTCACTTTTCCCCATAGCACGTCATACGCAGTTTTTAACTGTTTTTTTGACGTAAAATAAATAAAATAAAAAATAAAAAAGGTTTAATATGGAAATGGAAAAATATGGACGAGAGAGTGGAATTTACGCTAGAAGACTCATAATAGAAATGAAGAAATAGACCTATGAAAGAAGACTCATAGTGAAAAATTCCAGAAAAGTCCAGATCTGCCACGTCCTTCATCCGTCTCGTCAAAATCTGCTCGCTTCTTTGGCTCCAGCCTCTGCAGCTTATCTGACTCCGAGGTCCTTGGGTGCGAGAACCAGCGGTGAGGATTTTTTGACGCTAACTATGAAGATAGGTTGAATAAACCACTGTCTGAAGATGTATTCTAGCGGCTGCAGTCGGCTGCTCTGATGGGTAGTTTACTATGGTTTTTCCGATTAACACCAGACGAATGCCGGAAAGATTCGTTCATACGGTGTTTAGGAAGGAGTAAAATTTTAATTAAAGTTTTTATTAATAAGTAGCGCTTATAGGCCTAGATGTTCTCACACCAGACCAGAGACCACCTCGAACACACGTGAACATGGCAGAATCTTCGGAACTGAGTACATTAAGTCAGCGAGGTGAAAAGATACTCGTGGTGGGTGGTTTAATGATTTGTTTCCGCAAACTTCTAAGCGGTGATTTTCAATGTTGGCAGTTCTCTAAAAGAACATGCAAATGTTTCTTGAATGCAGACTAGTGGATAAATTATAATCGATTAACGTGATTCTCAACCACCCCCACGGGAAACGTAGAAATTAATTCTGATACTAAGGAGGAAAACAGAAAGGGATGCAGTCCGGCTGCATCCCTTTCTCGAGGTTGGTAAACGACTTAGGAAAATTGACCGCGGGATGCAGTCGGTATAAGCTCCCGCGATCGGGCTATGCGTCTTTGGGGCAGGGAGGTAAACGGCTCAGGAAAAGTTGACCGTGAGATGCAGTCGGTATTCGCCTTTTGGGGAGTTAGGTAAAAGGATGAGGATAAGTTGACCATGGGATGCTGTCGTTATACACCCTTTTTGGGGAGGTAGGAAAATGGCTTAGGAAATGTTGATCCCGGAATGCAGTCAATATACGGCTTTTTTCTGTCGAAAAAGGCGAATTTTCGGCAGAAAAACTCTTACTACAGGGTCATCGTAACAAAAAAAAGTAGATAAACACTGTTGCTAAATTTAGAAAAAAATCCTCTAACACGTGGTGAACCCAGAATGCATGTTTTGTGGGTTCTTGATACCGAAAAATTGAATTACGGCAGAACGTCCGCCCGTGAACAACACTAGCAACTAACCTGATCAGCTGATTTTCTCCAAAATTGATATTCTCCAATCAATCTGACTGATGTCGCGACCCCTTGAATTTGAAACCGATATTTTCATTTTGAGGGGTATTTTACATCAAGCACCTGGGACATTTTCGAAATTAAAAAAGTATCCATTGTTTTTTATAAAAATTTTGTAGTTGGATAGTGTGAGGAATTTTAAGAGATAGTGCAAAGCACTTCATTGAAAACTGATTTTTAGAAAAATGCGAAAATTCAATTTTTTTCGGCGTCTTTCTACAACCACAATTATGAAGATAGATATTTTTCACCTTAATGGTTTGTTTCCTAAAAGATATATTTTGAAATAAGGTCATGTACAATTTTTCGAAAATTTGTGAATTTTTCGCATAATTGGGCGAGAAGTACGTGCTATTTTAGTATCAATAGTTTGGACAGGTAAATAATCGGGATAGGAAAAGTTGACAGTGGGATGCTGTCGGTACACGCCCACCTTTTTGGAGAGGTAGGTAAAACGCTTACCGAGCGAAGTGGTTAATTGTATACCGTGCTGATTTCGCAATCGGGAGGTTCGAGTTCAATCCCCGGGCCGGCCATCCTGACCCGGGGTTTTCATGGTTTCCCTCGGTCGTAAGGCGAATGCTAGGATGATTTCGAAAGGCCACGATCACCATCTATTCCCTCTACTTCCCTTCACCTCACCTCACCTCACCTCACCTCTATCATCATCCGATTATATCATAATAAATAACAATAACAATAAAATTGATTGATTGTTAGCAATTCTGGGCACGTCAACTTCGGAGATCATTAGTTCCGTAAGTGTAGTGCATGTTTTTCATCAGGCGGTGGCGGTGATCTTCCTTCACTAGATGGCGAGATCCGGTGCCGACCTGCCGTCGACTAGCGGTTTTTTCCAACCAGGTATCTCCCACCATCGGGGCACCGCCTCAGCCAAGTCAAGCTCTAAGTTCCCGACCGGTTTCCCGGAATATGTGGTAGTGTAGTGCATATGTAGTGCAGTAAGTATGTGTGTAGGGGAAAGGATAGGACAAGGAGGAGATAGGAAAGACAGCGTGCGGTACGTGGCCCGTTTGTTATAGAACTGCTCCGGCATTCACCTCGTGTTGATCGGAGAAACCACGGAAAATTACCGATCAGAGCAGCCGGTCGCTAGAATTCTCTTCCAGACAGCGACTGAATTCGACGTAGCTGAAAAGCTAGTGTCGAAAATCCTGACGCCGTCGGGACCTGAACCTAAGACCTCCCGGTCAGGGACACTGCAGTGACATCAGAAGATGCACTGAGCCTCCGCTCCCGGTACAATAACAACAACAACATTAACATTAACATGAATAAGATGAAGAAGCCGCCATCTTGAAGGAAAGCAACGGGAAACTACCCTGATGAAGTCCTCCCAAGAAAACCCAATTGGGTCCATCTATAGAAGAACAGGACTAAAGAAGGAGGCGAACCGCTCAGGAGACGTTGAGCTCGTTGTACCTTTTTGGGGGCGTCTGCGAAGAGCGGCAGCGGCGGCGGCTGCAGCAGGGGCGCGTCCACGGCGACGGCCACGCGGCGGCCGAAGGGCGGGCAGGGCCCCTGCAGCTGCAGGCCCCCGGGCCCGCACGCGCGCTGCGAGCAGTAGCGGCGCCACAGCCCCACGGCGGCGCACGACCCCAGCACCGCGCACACCAGCGCCAGCAGCAGCCCCGCCACCCCTGCGCACACCAAGCACGCCCCCCTTCAACACACACACGCACGGGCACGCACCCCACACACACACACAAGAGAGAGCGCCATGTGACGGCGCCTCGGCACCGCGCACACCAGTGCCAGCAGCAGCCTCGCCACCCCTGCGCACACCGCGCGCACCCCTTCAACACACACACACAAGGGTGGGCTATGTGACGGCACCATGGCACCACGCACACCAACGCCAGCAGCAACCCTGCCACCCCCGCGCACACCACTTCAACGCACACACAAGGGTGCGCCGTGTGACGGCACCGCGCACACCAGCGCCAGCAGCAGCCCCGCCACCCCTGCGCACCCCGCGCACACCTTCAACACACACACGCGCACACACAAGGGGAACGCTGTGTGACAACGATAAAGCGCCGCGCGCGGCGCCGGCGATGGCCGCCACCCCTGCGCACACCGCGCGCCCCCTTCAACACACACACACGCACGCAAGGTTATAGTGCGACAACGCCCGGCGCGCGCAGTGCAAGTCAGCCCCGCCACCCCGGCACACACCGTGCACATCCATTCAGCACACACACACACACACACACACACACACACACACAAAGTTACCGTGTGACAACGCCATGACTTTCGCACCCGCACCAGCGTCAGCAGCAGCCCCGGCACCCCTGCGCACACCGCGCGCACCCCTTCAATACGCACACACACATATACATACACACAAACTATGGGACATCACGGTAACGGCACGGCTGGGTTGGAGTTGTCCCTTATACAGTCCCATATATTACGGGTTCAAATCCGATCGAAGCCGTGGATTTTTAAAGGCGAAAAAGTCCTTCTTATGCCTTCGGAGGGGAAGTAAAGCTGGCTGCCCCATGTGGTAGATTTACTGTATGTGGGGAAAACCTCAGACTTAAAAGAAGCCTCTGAGCAAAATTCAAAATCACCTGTTTTGTCGCCTGAGAAATACCTTCTTTCTCCTCTAGATGGTGAAAGGAGCATAGCGAAATTGCATGATCAGACGGAAGAACGGGCCTGATGGCCGAGTCCAGCCTCGTAAAATAAGGCATATACTAATTAACTAACTAGGCAGCGCAACCCTTGCGCACAAGCACTCCCGTCAGCACGTAGTCTCGCGAGAACGGCACAGATGAGTTGGAGCTCTCGCTAGGTCATGCAACCCTTGATGTGACACCCCAGCGCAGAAACACACCGCGCACACCCGGCAGCACACAATAAGGGACATCGCTGCACAGCTGGGTTGGAGCTGTCACTAGGGTGCGGAAACCCAGCCATGCTGCCCTTGCGCAGAAATACACCGCCCACACCCGTCAGCATACTACAAGGGACATCGTTGTACAGCTGGGTTGGAGCTGTCACTAAGGCGATATATCTACATTGCCCTGTCCCAAGAGGCGATAAGAACTCGACGTTGATGTGCGATGGAACTTGTTTCGTGCGTCATGATTTATTTTAACTCTTTTGTGTGTGTTTACGGCGAAATGATAAATAATTGCTATGTTCTAGATTGTTAGGAAATGTTGGAAATGTTACAAATGTTAGTTAATTTTCGAAATGAAGTCCAGATGTTTTTGTTTTCTGTTGGAAGAATTCACGAATCCTGAGAAGACAAAATCAATAATGTAGTCAAAACACGGCAGGGTAGTGGTGCATATCGAATTTTCAACAGTGTTGGAACTTGGGGAATAACCACTCTGAGACTAAATTATAATTGCAGGTGTGTGTACGTAAATGAGATAAAGAAATATATATATATATATATATATATATATATATATATATATATATATATATATATATATATATATAAGTATAAAAAGTAAATATATAAGTATAAACACTAATTAAGAATATAAGAAATGTTAAATTTAATGCTAAGTAAAATTACAGATTTACCATCTGTTTACATCTTAAGCCAATGAAATGTAGAACGACCATGCTCAGGTTCTGATAGTAAACTAATATTTATTCAGTTGTCGGATTTTTTTCCAAAACTGATATACCCCTACTGATCTAAGCGAACTCGAGGCTTTGGGAATTTCAAAAGGATATTTTGAATTTTGATAGTATTGAAATGAAGCCTCGAAAACATTTTCAAACTTTTCTAAAAAAAAATGGCTCCAAATTTCTTTGATTAAATTTTGACCTCATAGTGTAAAGGACGCTCAAGAAAATGGTGCAGGTCTCACGTTCGTTGAAATCCCTGATTTTTCTAAAATTGTAAAAGTGCAATTTTTTGGGCGTCTTCCTACTACAATATTGAAATTTAAGAATCGAATTTAACAGACGCGATAAACTGGCTCATTAAAGGGAGGTAAAGTGATTAAATGATAAAATGTCTCTAAAAATGTCAATCATTTAATCCACAGAGATGATAGTTTAATCAAACACACAATACAATAAACAATATTTTTATTACTCCTACCTTCTACAAAATCAAATAGAAGTTTTTTAACACCTTTTGATATGAGAACAATTGCTCATAAAAAAAAGAACATTTTCGTTTTCCTGTTCTCACCGTTTGGTGTTGCAGTGAGACAGTTAACAAAACTAATTGGCAACGTTAAAAAAAAACCTTCTTTGGCCCAAACTTACGAAGTGTTCAGATATTTCCGAACATTAAGTTTCTATGAGTACATGTTCTCCACACCATCGTGAAAATGCATTGTCACTGCATTGTTCACCAATTTGTAGATCCACGTCTCGAAAAACTGATTTAAGTAAATTAAAAACTTTCGAGTCCTTTGCTTTAATGAGAAAATTAAAAGGAAAGAAATTAGAAAGCAAAATTAATTAGCAACATTCAAAAAACCCTTTATTGGTAAAAAAAATACATTTCAGCGGTTCACTTAACATTTCCTTATATTCAGTTTCTATGAATGTATGACCTCCACACCATCCTGAAAACGCATTGGCACTGCATTGTTCACCAATTTGTAGATGCACATCTCGAAAAACTGAATTAAGTAAATTAAAAACTTTCAGTCCTTTGTTTTAAGGAGGAAATTAGAAGGAACAAAATTAGCCCCAACGCTTCGCCGACGGTGTTTCATCAAACGTCTGCGCCGATTACTGTAATTAGAAAGAAAGATGGATGTTTTCCTTTTATTAAGTCTTCCACATGGCGTTCGGCCGATAAGGTCGTGTCCAGGTTTAACCTTCTTTCAACGCTGTCTGTTTCGGAATGAATTATGCATGAGAAATGAGATGCTACCATGTGCCGCCAATTTGGTAACACTGGTTCTCACCAGATCACTCAAGCGAACAAGTTGAGGGGGAGGGGGCTGCATTTGCTTGGATGGCCACTTCAGATGCACATGGCAGAAAAAGCAATGCAGTCTGTATCAAGAAGTGGCCCTAGGCGATTGCAAATGAGACCCCCCCCCGTTTTCACTCCCCCTCACGATATTGTGTGTTATTAGGATTTATATTCAGAATTTATTCATTAACATATATTTTTAAAAGTCTTATGCAAGCTTTTGTTTTATCACATTCCTGAAGACCCGAAAAAACGTGTAAACAAAACAGCGACTTTGTGTTCAATAATTATAAAATACAGAGTTTTCATGATTTAAAATGTCCTCAATTTTCGCTTTCGTTAAATGCTGTAACTGAATTTGATAGTTAGATTTATGAGCTCAAAATGTCTCGAAAATTAATACGTGTCAACAAAAATAATGACTCACTTAACTATTGAAAAAACTTTTTAAACAACATTTGACGTCGACGGAGCCTCTGTCCGTGGGGAGCCTAAGGCAATTGCCTAGTTCTGCCTTTTAGTTAATCCACCACTGGTAACAAGTCAATTTTGCATCGTCAAAATTTGAAATAGTGTCAAATGCAAGGAATATTGATAAGTAAATAAAGGAGGGCGTAAGTGAATGAATGAGTGAGTGAGGAGTAAATGAGTAATTAAGTAAAAAAAATCTGACTGAATTCTGCGGCCGTCGGCAAGTTGCAGGATTCAAGAAACCCAATACTTTTTTTTTTAAATAAATATTTTTAATCTTCAAGGGTTAATCTTGAGATGTTAATTGGCACAATTGTAAGTGAATGTTGCTGTTTATTAATCATGTTAAATTACACTTATAGTTATAATAGAACTTTTGTGTGCAATCCAGCACCTCCTAAGAGTACATAAAACACAAAAACAACAAAGATAAATTGTAATACAGAGTAAATAAATAAACATTAAAAACGTAAAACATTAGGGGACATAGTCTCAAAGTCAATTAAAACATTAATCTGGTAAAACTAAAGAATTCTTGATTTCTTCATAATTTATATGATTATGTGAAGTTCTTTGTTTCACATCGCGCCGGACTTCGTTCTAACATTGTCTAGTGTTTAGTATCCTAAGAACAGAGTAAACTAGAATATACCGAAAGTGATTAGTAAATGGTACTACTGGTATCTCGGGGGGGGGGGGGGAGCTCATGGGCAGCGTGCTAGATTTTCGAGGTGCTATCCCTGGTTCAATCCCCTGTCGGGGCAAAAATAGTGCTGCGGCTTTGCAATACGTTTCCCGTTTCTGTAGTTGTGCGACGAAGAAAAGTTCCGAGAGGCGGACCAGGAGCGGTGGCTCAGTGCATCATCTGATGTCACTGCAGCGCCTCTTACTGGGAGGTCCTAGGTTCAAGTCCCGACGGAGGCAGGATTTTAGACACTAGCTTTTCAGCTGGGTCGAATTCAATCGCTGTGTGGATTCTAGCGGCCGGCTGCTCTGGTCGGTAGTTTTTCGTAGTTTCTCCGACCAACACCCGGCGAATGCCGGGGCAGTACCCTTACAAACGGGCCACGGATCGCGCGTGATGTTTCCTTGCACTTCCTTGTTCTATCCTCACCCCCTACACACATACGTACACAAACATGCACTAAACTACCACACATGACTGGTCGGAGATACCTAGTTTGATACCTATAATGAAAGTGTTCATAATAATAATAATAATAATAATAATAATAATAATAATAATAATAATAACAAAAACTAACAGACTTCAAAGTGGAACTAGGAGATCGAGACAACGAATCGAGATCTGTAGAGAGAGCTGGAAAGAGTCTGGAAATGGAGGGTCGCTGATGGTTCAGTAGTAATTGGGACTCTATGGGCTGAACTCCGAAACCCAATGAAACATGCCTAGCACCTTAGGCCTGGCTGTGAATATAATATACCTACTGCAAAAGACTTCAAGAACCTCTCACCTCCAAAGGGGCCACCAAAGGGGCCTCTTGGGTCCTCTGGTAGGACCCATATTCAGAGAAGTAAACTGACATGAGTTGAGAAATATCTTAATTAATAAAGATGACGACAAAGTTGATTAAGGAGAAATTAGAGTTCTGGAATAAAGTTCAGCAAACAAATATAAAGTGTATTTTGTTCTCTCGTGACATGAATCATGTCGACCAGTCAAGATAACCGGAGACGAGCGGGTCCTTCGCTATCTGCACCTTGATCGCACGGATCCTCGTCTACTTTGCACAGACACACGCATGTCCGCTCCAGGCGGAAGACCGAGCGGCCACCACGGAAGTGGTGGAGGGGGTAGGACGGCCGTGAAAACAACGCCACAGCCCGGAAATAGTATTATCTTCATCCGATATGCAGTTAGGGATGGCTTTTTCGTAAGTACCGATTTATCAATACTGTACTACAGCCGCGTCTCGTGGTTTTCTAAATAGGGAAGGCTGCAAATGCATTGCATTCTATTTCTACACATAATCTCTTCCGATACAGACATAAGGGAGTAGCGTTCCTATCGCAAATTGAGAAAACTAGTTGATACTCAATGTTATTCGCTGAGCTGCATTGTATCTGTTTGTCATTTAATGAACAAAACATCTTACAACATCTCAAGATAAAAATTTATTGCATATTTTTATTGCAGATACTGCATTCTATGAAAATAACCTTAATTTTTGTGAAACATTTTTTGTATTTCAATTATTAGCAGAAAGATTTCTGAGAAAAAAGAGGGATGAAGTCAGTTGTGCGATGTGAAGATAATGTGCACAGTACTTTTAGACACGATTAACGACTGTTAAATGTCATAACGAAATGACATTTCTTGTGCGAAGGCATAACGTAGCTTAAGTTAACTGAAACTGAGCGACAGTGCGGAAATAACACTCCGTGTGAATCGATCTGCAAATATATTATAATAACTACATTTGTTTAATTTGATGAGCTACATCCTTTGATAATTCTCGCCCTGACAAAATTCCAATTCACAACCAGGAATGCAGGTTGGTGAAGAGAGAGCCTTTTTGTTTATTTTCGAGAAGCAAGTCAACCTAGTCTCTTTTACAATATTTGCAATCTCTTTTTCAGGGACACTTAATGCACCGAATTGTCACCGTCTAATCGACCGTCACCGTCCAATTAGTCACCGTCTAATCGACATGACTAACTGATTAATTAGTGATTCTGCGCGCATCAACAGCTAAGGCCATTAGTCCCGTAAGTATAGAGCACGTTTTTTTCCTCGAGAGGTGGCGGTGAGGTTCCCCTGCTGGGAGGCGAGATCCGGCGCCTGACCTGCCCGATAGCTTGCGGGATTTTTGTCTACCAGGTATCTCCCATCAACGGGCCACCGCCCCAGACGGGAGAAACCCCTAAGTTCCCGACTGGTCTAACGGCATGTGCGATATTGTAGTGCATGTAAGTGTAAGTAAGGAGTGAGGTTAGGACAAGAAGAGGAAGGAAAAATTCCGCTCGGTCCGTGGCCCGTTTGTTAGGGTACTGCTCTGGCACTCGCCTGGTGTTGATCAAAGATTTTCGACACTAGCTACTAGGTCGAATTCAGTCGCTGTCTGGAGGATAATTCTAGCGGCTGGCCGCTCTGAACGGTTTCTCCGATCAACTACAGGCGAATGCTCGCGCACTACCCTAACAAACGGGCCACAGACCGCGCGCGATCTTTCCTTCCTCTTCCTTGTCCTATCCTCTCCCTCTACACACACACTTACACTAACATGCACTACACAACCACATATTCCGGGAGATCGGTCGGGAGCCCGGTTGGGCGTTGCCCTGCTGGTTGGATATAACTGGTTAGGGAGAACCCCGCGAGTCGATGTAGGTCGGCGCCGGATCTTGCCATCCAGCGGGGAAAGATCCCCGCTACCTCCCGTGCTAAAAACATGCCCTACACTCACGAGACTTACGACCTTAGCAGTTTAATCATCTCGGAAACATAAAAAAATCGTGAAAACTATCGTTAATCTCTGATTGCACTCACTGAACTGACACTTTCGTGGTATTATAAACTGTCACTTCCGTCCTCATAGCTGGCGAAAGAATACAATTGGCGGAGCGATGCCGTCTTCAGCGAAGTTCAACTGAATTTGTCAAAAAATTGCGGACCGCTGGCCCGAAACGACTATAACCGACCGTGTAATTGACATGAATTGTTGGAACAAACCATTATAAAACCAGCACGCGCTTCTGACTGCCAAGGCCACCTGCACATCCTCCTCCAGCCACCCTCTCCCCCCTCCCAGGGCCCTCGCTCGGTCGCAGCATCTCCGCAACAATGGGGCGGCGTTTTTCGGCTGTTCGTTCCGACGCGCGTTTTTTCGCGCGCGCTCCCGCCATTGTGTTGGCGACCCTGGCCTTCGGCGCCCTGCCATTGGCTGAGGCGGGCTGGGGAACCGTGGGCCTCCGCTGTTCCCGGGCCGGGAGTCCGACAGCGAAGCTTTTGCACGACTTTTGCAAAAGCTGTTGTGTTTTCGAGAGCTTCAAGGACTCTGGTCGTGAGATAGAATGTCGAAGGTTAGAAGCATAGACTGTCACGAGCATCTCCTGCCCTAGTATGGAAGCGCTGATGAATTTCGTTCACCAGACCGATCTTTTGTTCTCTCTTTACCGGGAAAGTCAACAATACACCACACCAGAATCAGTATTTTTCAATCAACATCCTTTTGTGTACTTAGTGTTGTACTTTTCGTTATTATTTACATTTATATATTGCGAGTCTATTCAGGTTATTTTTTAAGTTTCAGTTCAGGTGAGATAACTATGTAGAGGGGGAAAATCGGGTTTCAAAAAGAGTAGGTTGCACAAATTCTGAACGCAAGGAAACTAAAGTGATAACGATGAGTTGAAAAATTCAAGTTAAGAGAAAATGAAGATACATTTCATTCAGAAAATGAAAGTTAGTAAACCTTTAGAATTATTGTTGGCTTTGTGTTGCCTGTTCTTAATATTTTTGTTAAATTCATTTATAAATCACTTTTAAATAATTATTTGTTGTTGTTACTATCAAAAATGACAACAATTCTTTTGCCAAGTAATAAATTAAAACCTATGTTAATATAATTTATTTTATTAATTAATACAAAATTCAAAATAAGTTAACGGAATACACCATGGCGTAACGAATGCGTACGAAAATATGGCGGCCCGCTTAAGGGCTACACCTACTGAGGTGGCTCCGGGCATCTACTGACGTCACTGTAGTACCTCTAACCGGGAGGTCCTACAGTAGGGTGACCAGACATACCGATTTAACGGGATTGTCCTTTTTTCATTATGTGTCCCCTTGTCCGGACAAAATATTAACGGGAGGTGAAATGTCCCTTTTTTCGTTCTTGGTTATAACCTCACTATCCCTAGACGCACTCTGGTTTTTCCTACTTTGCTAGCTCATACATTTCAACGAACTTTTATCCAGAAAATTTGAAGAATGGGAAAAAAATATTGTAGACATTTATAAAAAATGGTGTGATGTCTTCCACACATTTAAAAGTAGAGGCAATCCATGAAAAGAACATTGAGGTGGTTGTAAGTTTTGCTCCGACTGTACCAAGTAAAAATGCTCTGGTGGAAAGAGTATTTTCAATTATGAACTCTCTTTGGATTGATGAAAGAATAAACGTGATGCTACCCAAACTATTTAAGCAATTGTAATTTTAAAAACTCATTTTCAAGACCTGAGCTGAAAGGAATTCTAAAACCTGTTATTAAGTGATTCCAAACTCTTGCATATTATAAAATCTTCTGATAAGTACCAAGTTCATAGTGAGGTTCCTGAGAAGTCTCGAGTTCATGTTCAGCTGGTTGTTCATAAGTTAGTCATTAAAATATGTTTTTATACGTATAAAAAGTAATTTGTACTTGTCTAAGTGAAGCAGTACAGTAACATATGAATCACAATTTCTTTGTAAGCTCATGTCCCGCTTTGTCCCGTTTTTTCTTCCATACTTCAGAAATGTCTTGTTTTATGTCATAAAATATCTAGTCCCTCTGTCCTAGAGTTTGAGTCCTGACGGTGGCAGGATTTTCGACATTAGTCAGACAACTAGGTCGAATTCAGCTACAGTCTGCAAGAGAATTCTATCGGTCGGCTGTGCTGATTGATAGTTTTCCGTGGTCTCTCTGATCACCATCAGGCGAATGCCAGAGCAGAATCCTAACAAACTGTTCATGATTCGCGTGCAATATTTCCTTCATCTTCCTTCTCCTCCTTTCTTAGACACACATTTACACTTACATGCACTACACTACCACTCATATCAGGAAACCAGTCGGAAGCATAGAGTGGAGGCGGTACCCCGCTGGTGGGAGATACGTAGATGAGGGAAACTCGGCAAGTCGACATGTAAGTCGGCCCCGGACCTCTCCATCCAGCGGGGGAAGAACATTGCCATCTCCCGTGATAAATCATGTACTATACTTACGACGTCAATGACCATAACTGATGACGCTCCCGAAAACACAAAATAATCATTTAGTTACGGGGCGTTGAAATATACGTTCTCAAAAGCTTGCTTTCTCACTTGATACCACTCGCAGTTACTGAGACACACAGTTACGAACTTTCTATTTTCCTCCTGGACCGCTTCCCAAGTTAAATTAATTAACTTCATTACAACTTTGGTGCAATTTGGTGTACGAACTTAATTTTTTCAGAGATCACTTGTGGTAATCGCCATGATTTCTGATCCATACTCTATTTTATCGCGTGTATTGTTGGTTATTTAAAAGCACGGTCCCTTGACTGAATGGTAAGGTTTACGTGCAGTGACTGCAACAACCCGTACATCACTCGGCTGCAATAGTGGCACAACTAAAAAAATATAGTTAATGCACTCTCCATGACTACAGATTGATTACAGTACAGTATTCCACCTACAAATGGCAGAAGTGTGAATACATGTATGACGCATTTCAATACAAGGTGAAAACTTCAAACTTATCTCAACACCTGATTTGAGTTGTGCCACTGTTGCAGCCCACGAACGATATAATACATAGATTGACAATGCCTATGCTGGGTGGTTGGATAGTGTAATGATTTGCAGCAACCTCAGAACGCGCAGATCCCGAAAGCGAAATTTTATTTCATCAGATAGACATTAAACTACAGAAGAAACAATAGACCACGCCGCCGCGGGCATATAATTTTCAGAAATTAGCGGAAAACGCGAAAAGCGTGAAAGGGCAATATAAACAATGGTCAGTACAGAATTTCAGGACAAATCTAAAGCAAAAATCAGGAAAATCGAACCGCGAGTTAAGAAGATACAAGAAACTGTACAAATTGCATGCAGAACGTTTAGAAACGTATACAATGGAACCCATTGTTGTGATAGCAAAAGAATCAAATAAACCAGTTTTCATAAATATCTCGAGAACACCTTAATGAAATGACTTCAAACCTTCTGGAATTGTAGAGTATAATATTAGGATCACGACAAATTTAGCCACGGCACGGGAAAATTTACACAGGACCGAGATAAATTGAATATTAGGATTTATTACGTGAGGGATTGGTAAAAACAAACGACGCACCGCCTGACGTAGTGGAGTGACGTCATCATGGATGAATAACACGGAAATATTTATTATAAAGAAAGAAAAAGAAGGGGAAGAAATATAACGATGTGACATTTCTTAATTAAAGAATAGACGATTTATAAAAACCAGTAATGAAACGCAAGACGCCCGTAAAACGTAGAACTATGAACATATTACGATATGTTTTTGCCGTGATGGGCAAGTGTTTTAGAAAAAGTTTCCAGAGCTTCTGGACCAACAATGCCAAAGAGAGGATAGTGCAGGGTGAGTTGAACTCTCGCGGCGTACGCATCATCCGTATCAGTATGATAGGAAATTCGAAATTTTGGTGTAATTAGTTTTGTGAAAGTTTATGCGGGAACACTATCAATTAGAAGAAGTTTAAATTATCTGCGAACAATTTAGTGGACTAAATTGCAAAAACGGTAATTCGCGTAAGTTAGGACGCGAAACCGATCGAGAAATTTTATGAAAATTGAAGAGGTCGTGCGAGGTGCATCGTATAGTTTTGAACGGGGACTTTGATGGTGATTCATGGATTTCAAGAACTGGTAGCGGCTGATTGGATGGAGTTGGGTACACGAGCTGTGTACCAAAACATTGGTCGACAACAGGCGATGGCAGTGTGTGTCGCCGCATATGAGCAGCACCAGGAAAGTCGCATGAACAAATATACATCTATATTTTCATTTGAAAAGTAAAGAGGGGGGAATGAATTTTGAAGATTCTGTCGAAGACCAAGTCGTGTTGATTAAGTTAAGAGTAATGACAGTATAAAGTCACGACAGAATGCGCATTCCGGTATGAATGTTTACTTTGTTTATGTTTTTAAGTGTAAATGAATGGTTTTGTATTTGTTTATGTTTTTAAGTGTGAAAGAATGGTTTTGTATTTGTTTATGTTTCAAATGCAGGGCATTTATGTCGTGTAAAATTTTGCATGCCATAACAGGGGCAATTTATATAAAAGGGTGTCAAATAGCTCCCTTGACAACTGGTTAATCAAAAAAAAAGACAAATAAATGAATGAACGCTCATTGCTGTTCATGTATACCTGGATTATGAGTATTGTTTTGTATTTAGCTAGAAACTGACCCAGGCACGAATGTGCAGGTATCCCGTTTCAATTCCGTATGGATTGATCACAGTAGTCATGCCCAGGTAAGGCTCTATTTGTATATGCTAGCTGAGGCACGGGCAACAGGTGAGTGAGGATCTTGTTTTGTCAAAGAATGTCAACGAAACCAGGCGCTCAACCAAACGAAGAACATTCTACGAAGTGTAGGATTATGATAGAAAATAGTTAGAGCTAGGGCACCATAGTGTTTGAGACCAAGAACGTAAAGTGGTGCGTAGATGAATGGAGCAGGTGGGACGGATATAGAAAGAGGGAGGAACATTACAGTGGCGCCCAAACGTGTGGGCGTGAATTGAATAACGGGAGTTCGATAGAGGAAAACATTACAGTGGCGCCCAAAACGTGGGGGGCGTGAATACGGGAGAATATAGGGAGGGAGGAACGATTACAATAGCAGTAAAGAAAAATATCTGTAGGTCTTACAAACTCCAATCACTGAAGTCAAGAACTTATGCGTGATTTTACTATGATCACGTTCTGAGGTGTTGTGCGTATATACAAGGCAGAAAAGTTGTATTCTGATACTTCTAACTTACGAGTAATAATCGTAGGATTGTGAAGCCCTATCAGATGTATGGGTGTAATTTTGATAATTTTAAGCATTTTTAGCGGATGACACTTGATATATTTCTCTGTGTTTAAAAGCACACAATGTCAATTACTTTCTATGTAACAGCTGTTTGGTATTCTATGTAACTTCATTACACATTTCTGATTGGTACAGGAAACAATTTAGGCTTGATTCGAGCTAACTTAATAGTTCAAGTAATAACTAGTTGAATGAACTAAAGTAGATGTACTAGCGAAAACAAAGTGTCACACGTAAATTCGTGAAGGCTTCAAGGGTTATGAGATTTGATCAATTTCTTCGTTTTCTAAGGGTATCTCTCCTTTCGTTCTTCGATCTCATTTTAAATATTTTCGCAAAGCTCGTATTTAAAAGTCTGAAGAAAAATTAAAACAGCTGGCAGATATTTTCCACTGACTGCAGTTTTAACAGGTGTAAACTGGGTGATGTGTGGTCGGCATGTCTGGTGAAATCACCGTATCATTTGGTTTTCGTTGACGAAAACATTCATAATCAAACTGAGGTAGCTTTTTAGTTTCTGGTCAATGGTGAGTTATTACTGAAAATTCTACCAAGTAGATATAATGAGAAAAAAAAAGGACATTGAAAAATTTGTTCGTCAAAAATAATAAACCAACGTATAGAAACGTTATATATTATATGTATAATATGTATAAAACGTTATATATTATATGTATAAAATTCAATGAATGAACAACTTTTTCGCGTATAAAAAGCGTATTTTGGAACAGGTTAAATTTTATTTCAAGGTAAATTTCAACTCAAATGTACTACCATAATGGTTTCAACTCGTCAACATTGCTTTTTGCGTTTTCGCTTCAGGAAGCAGAATCAGGAAAGAATGAGGAGCAATTGTTTTTATCCTCAGCAATTGCGTGTAAACAACAGACGATAGAATGATACACCGGAGATGGAAGAGCGGCTCATGTCAACACTTTGAATGTGGGCGCTCACCGTGACAACCTGAACGTCAGATTTGTAATGCTAACGCAGAGCAATTTGCATGGGGAAACAGACCCGTACAATGACAAAGGAGCTAATATTGAAGATGTTTCCACATTTTTCATTTTGGCTAAGATACGGAATGTCTCAATAAAATTTCAGGAGCTAAATTGAACGCGCGAAGAAACCGAGAATGTATCCTACAATTAAAAATGTCATGCAATTACGAATAGATATTATTCATATAAAAGTTTGTGTGTACAAAACATTGATTTTTAGTTAATAAGATCTTGAAGTTTTTTAATAGCTTGCATCACTTTGCTCTGATTTGCGAGAAAATAAGTTAGAGGCATAACAGGGATGTACAAGCATTTGTCATATTATCGGAATTATCATTATTGTTATCATTATTATTATTATTATTATTATTATTATTAATAATAATAATAATAATAATAATAATAATAGATGCACGAGTGCGATTTCATTGCACAGGACAGCTGTAGGTAAGTTACCACAAAAATACTGCATTTCCATGAATACATATATTATTTTGTTTTATGTTTAGCAAGATTTTTACTCGTATATACATGGATATTGTTTTGGCTTATAAAAGTAAATCCTTACCTCATCGTAATGACTGAATTGTTTTATGCCATCACTGAAATTTTTATGTAAAGGGACGGGACATGTGTCAGACACCTAAGTGATGTAATTGAGAGTAACAGGTCATTTATTGATCGTAACTAATCCCAAGAAAAAGTGGAGGAAAGTTTGTCCTATATTAGGTAACAGACTAGCGTACCTGTGCGAGAACTCTTGCATGTTAAACCCCACCCGCCTCCCAATTTTTAATTCCCATATTTAACCTGTAATATATCTTTTTCTTCAAAAACCGTCTTACCCTCCGTCACTTGTTCTATATGTCTCCTTGTAATTGATAACAATACAATAAACCCCTGACAATAAAAACTATTCTTATTTAACGTTATTACCGAGCAGAGAGTTACACCGGTGTAATTCAATCGCGTAGAATATCTAGTAATCAGTTTTATTTCACACACAATTTCAGATTCTACAGGCTCTGTACAGGCGGGATGGAATCGAGAAGCATTGAACCAGCAAAAATGTAATAGAATATTCAAGAAGATCTCATCCTATAGATTACGGAGTGAGTAACGTTTCTTTCAGACCTTTGGCCTCAAATTTTTATTTTTTAAGGCCCTAAAACGCATAGTTCGGGAGTTATTTAACGATATAGAATAAAAAATGCGTCCGAGTGTGTCGGGTTGCATTTGTAATGAATATTTAGATGTAGTTTGTTTTTAAAAGTTCTTCATATTTTTAAAGTCAAAATGCAATTCATCACGTCTCCGTGAAATTATGCGATCTGTTCAATATATAATTTCCACCACTCCTAATTTGTTTCTCGTTTTTTGGTACTTCATTTATTTAAAACAGTTCACTGGAAGCCAATTAGGCCGGACACTAAAATCGGACTCTCTACACCTTTAATATATATTATGATAATTTTTACGCTAATGTACTATGATAAAAAAGCGAAATTGAAGGACTTGAAGTCCAATACATGACACATGTTTCATTTTTGCAAAAATTGAAATACTATTATCCACAGAGTCCTTAATATTCCTTTTTGTGGCTCTGTAAGTAGTATTAAATTTCAGAAACAAATACTAGATAAATACAATAAATTTTCTTGAGATTCATTGTAGTCAGTGTTACGTTATAGACTCAATTTTCCTCCCATTTCAGTCTGGAGTGACACAAAACTGAGCTCCCGAGCTCTCGAATTGCTTTTCCGACGTTACACATACCATTATTTCACCGTTATTACATCTTATCTTTCAAATTGCTTGTTGTTCGCACGAAGGTTGAATTAATCTTTACAACCTCGATTGTGCATCAGTGACCACGACCTACAGCAAACGGGCAAATAAACAGAAATATCTTAATGAATTGCCAGTTACTCTCTCGACAGTGTCGGCGAATGTTCTTTCTGATTGGATGAGCCGCTGGTCCCATAAAAACCGACCCTCGCCGTTCGTAGAGGATTATGTTCGTGGAGAGCTCAGGGGCGCGACCCTGCAATGGATTAGACTTCATCTAAACCAGGGGTGGCCAATCTTTAGGCAGTAGTGTAGCTTGGGTGTCAACCTCCCGGGGCGGAGAACAATTTTGCCACCCCCTTATTTTAGTATTTCAGTTTAAACGACTAAAATATACAACGCTGAACAACGTAGCAGAAAGTCAAACATACTATTACACAAATAAAAAAAAAACGCAAAAAATATTTAATTCATAGACAAAATTATGCGTACACGAACAATTCAACTTGTAATAAAATTTAATAATTTAAGAATCACTACATGTGCTTCTGAGCATTGAAATCACAGTTTGGAAAGCGTTTACAATATATATGATTAAGTTATCGTGAATTGGCTGACGGTCCATCAACGAAACTTTCTTTGACTTGTCAAAGCGTTACTCACGGGCTTCTCTGAAAGGACTTATCCATACTGTAATCTAATTTTCAGGTTATATACAATACTGAACACGAGTATTGTCCAAGTCCGAGATGGTGTCTGTGACTGTGATGGTGTCGTGACAATGACAGTGACGGCAACGGCAGAGGAGGGCCAGGGAGGACGGAAACGAGGTGGTGGGAGGGAGACGGGGACTGCGTGGACGGGGGGGGCGTAGGTTTAAGTCGCGGGCGTGCAATTGCGTAACGCGTTATGGCTGGAAGCTCGAGGCGAGGCGAGAAGCGGCGATGCGAAGCACCATCAAGAGCGCAGTGGGGCACGAATGGTCCCGTTGCAGGAGACGGCCTCTGCTTCCCCATGCCTCCACCCACCGCCCTGTGCTGTCCTGCCTACTCTTTCTTCCGTTGACACCAGTCCCAGAGCAGGAGACTCACCAGAACAGATGAATGCCGATTCGCCATTGTTACGATTGTTCCAAAAACTATGAGAGACTTGAGTATTCACCTCTGCACTATTTTATGGCAATATTGATTGATTGATTGATTGATTTTTTCATGTTTACGGGCGCGTCAAGGACTTTGGTCATTAGTCCTGTAAGTGTAGTGTATGTTTGCTCTCGGGAGATGGCGGTGATTTTCCCCCGCTGGATGGCAAGATCCGGCACCGACCTACCGTCGGCTAGTGGGGTTTTCCCCTTAACCAGGACTCTCCCACCAGCGGGGCACCGCCCCAGAGGGGACAAGCTCTAAGCTCCCGACCGGTCTCCCGGAATATGTGATAGTGTAGTGCATGTTAGTGTAAGTGTGTGTGTGTAAAGGGAGAGGATAGGACAAGGAAGAGGAAGGAAAGAACGGTCGAAAGAAAGTCGAAAAACGGTCCGTGGCTCGTTTGACAGGGTACTGCTCCGGCATTCGCCTGGTGTTGATCGGAGAAACCACGGAAAACTACCGATCAGAGCAGTCGGTCGCTAGAATTCTCTTCCAGACAGCGACTAAATTCGACCTAGCTGAAAAGCTAGTGTCGAAAATCATGTCACAATCAGGACTCGAACGTAGGACCTCCTGGTCAGAGGCGCTGCAGTTGATCACTGATCAGTTGATGCACTGAGCTACCGCTCCCGGTGTTATGGCAATATTGCAATCACAAACAACAGAACAGAGACGCAGAGCTGAGACATTCTCACCCTCCAGGTGTGGCCACTATACTTGGGTTTTCTAACGTGTCATCTAAGGGTAGTATCTTCAAGATGAAATACGGCACGGCTTTCTCGACTCTCTCGCATCTTTTTCGGTCGTGCCGCTAGAGTCGCTTGATCAGCAGCTCGGCTTGATACGGTCGAGATCATACGACACTCTGCGGCACGAGGGAGAAAGACGCAAAAAGTCGTGCCATATTCCGTCTTGAAGATAATACCCACAGCTGCCACGTTACTAAATCCCCGAGTATAACAGTTACCCCTTTTCGTCACCTGTGGCCGTCGGAGTCTTATATACCCAGGAGGCTTTACTATACAAGCATGGATCGCGGGCCCTCAACGGTTTCTTCCGATATTAGCAGAATAGAGGCCACATCAGTAGTGATAGTTGTGGACCGGAGTTCGTACTGTGCGCGACCTATGCCTTACAGTGTCACTGGTAGGGAGATAGGCACTTCAGGAGTGTGCGTTAAATTTAAATAGATCAATTGGTAACTATTTCTATATAATTGGTTACAATCACAATTATCAGTTTACCGGTCAAGTTACATAAAGTTCCTCATGTATTAGCTCCGGGTGTCATTAACTTTTATGGTTACGTAATAATCGGGAAGGCCAGACTGAAGGATCCCGAGCTGGTGCCTAAAAATACGTTTGTTATGTTGAACATCAGTGAGTTTGTGATCCGTGTCGTGATGAAGTTCGTAGGTATTGAACGGTGTCTCAATAGTTTTCTTGATAACTTCTAGGCGAATGCTGGTGTAATTCCTACACAACGGGTCGCGAATCGCTTGCGATACTTCTTTCCCCCTCCCCACAAATTCCCATTCATGTAAGTGTTTTCTCATAAGATACTCACTCGCGTAAGCTCTCATTCTCCTCACATCGATTTGCCGCTTTAAACGGTTGAAGTTGGCACACAGTTATTTTGTCAGCATGCATGCCACTCTCCAGGGAAGAAAAAGTCCCTGATTGCAATACTTCCACTATGTGGGAGATTTCAGTTGGGCTTGACCCCTAGTTCCTTGAATTTAACTTCTAATCAAAGGACCCTAAGCCAATGTAGTCATTATGGCGAGTGGTTTACGGGAGGTTGGTATTACGGATTGTATCTTACGTGAAACAAATCTTAGAATCGGACGATGGGCACATCGTCCATTTTTATGTAGTCTTCGTTTATTGTTCAATGAGAATATTAAAAAAATCTGTGATCCAGACAGACTGCGCAGAGTCCGAATCGTCGGAGCAGAAGAAAAGCATATTTGAGAGTCACTTTTATTTTAGGGAAAACTGATTTATCCTGAACATAACCCTATAATTAGCAAAGGCAGTGTTTTACCACATCTGTATCTGAGCTAGTTTGTAAACTATCTTCTTGAAATTTTCTGGAAAAAATAGATTATGCTGAATATTTTTTTCACTTATCTCAAAAATGAAAACGTTTTAGATAATGCCACTTCTCTCGTGCTCCGACAATATGTGCTTCATGATGGTTATCCGAATAAGGAGAACATGTTTCTTTTCAGAATGTATACGTATGTATTTTAACTACAAGAGAACTGTAAAGCTTTTTGTGAAGACTGTATGCCAGGTAATTCTAATTTCCGTGATGTAATATGCATAAGAGTAAGCAAAGGGATTGCAAGGTAAATAAGAAGCAAGAACAGAAAAACCGCAAATAAAACATGTTCGGGGCCATGGCAGTGACGGAATTGGAAAAATCGAAAAAGAAATGGAATTAATAAACCTGACAGGACAAGAAAAAAGTTAGAGGTGGGTTCCGATGTTACGAAAAAACAGAAAAAAAACAAAAACAAAAGCGAGGAGAACAAGAAAAGATGAATCAAAAAACAAAAAATTAGTTCCCATTCTCAACGAATCGTATTTTGTTAACTACAAACGAGTAGTTTGTTATCTTAATTTAGTAGTAACCCAATTAAGGTGAGACGAAGTAGGCTTGAAGAATAGAACGAAGCGCTTAAACCTTTCACATGGGGAACAATGCTTCGCTGCCAGTACATTCAAGTGCTCTATCAGGAAGGGAGTCAAGAGAGAAGATATCGCTGCACGATCTGGTCTCTTTGGAACAGTGGTTCTAAAATCCTGTTCTTCAAAACCCTGGGGTTCTGCCTGTGTACTGTAGAAATTACGCGAAAAGGTCAAAATTAAATCAAAACTACACCAGATAAACGTATAAGTTATGAAAATGTATGCTATTTTTTCTTACATTTGAATGTTTTATTTTATTAAATAAAAGCCTGTATTAGATCAATTCACAATCAATGACTTTATTAGATATCACACATACATTATCTCGAGTTAGGCCAATATCTCTTTGAAGAACAAAATGAATTAATGAACATATGACGGTAGATAAGTGTTAATTCTAATAAATTTACGATTTTGTTAGCATTTAGTGTTTATACTATAAAACAGGTTAATAATAGTAATAACACATCTGGGGCCTATTTCTAACGGGAGAGGGGGCATCAACTAATATCACTGAAGTCCCTCTGACCGGGAGATCCTAGTCGTGAAAGTGACAGGAGTTTCGACACCAGCTAGAAAGTTATGTCGAATTCAGTCACTGTTGGGAGAAGAATTATGGTGGCCGCTTGCTCTGATAGGTAGTTCTCCGATCAATATGAGGCGAATGCCGGGGAAGTACTGTAACAAAAAGCCCATGGATCGCGCGCGATCTTTCCTTCCCCTTCCTCGTCCTATCCTCACTCCTTACTTGCACACACACACACACACACACACACACACACACACACACACACTAACATTACTTGCACACTACACTACCACACGTGCCAGGAGTCCGGTTTGGAGCTTAGAGCTTGTCCCTACTGGGGCCCTGCCTCGCTGATGGAAGATACCTAGTTGGGGAAAATACCACTAACCAACTGTAGGTCGGCGCGGGATCTCACTCTTCAGCGAGGCAACATCACCGCCACCTCCCGACGAAAACACTAGAACTACACTTACGGCACTAATGGCCTTAGCAGTTCCCGCATTCGGAATCACAACCAACCAACCTTTAATTTAAAGCAATACTGACGAAATTCGGTTGCGTAGACAGCTCAAAATTCTTTCCCGACGAGAACCCTTAGTATTTTAATTATATACATAACCATTACGTACTTTATTCAATGGAATTGCCGGGTGGTACAGTTTGGGAGCAAATTTACACTACTCTCCAAAGTAGCCTCAATTTCCGATTTCACGGCGTCGGAAGGGCTGCACTCTCCGTCAGAGAGAGAATTTGTGGAAAGGCAGGGGGGGGGAGAGGCGGTCACAGCGGTGCGGCGGTCTTATCCAAATGCCACAAAGAACAAATTATAACTGATACGTGTTAATTCTATTGATTCTACGATTCTATTAAAATTTTGGGCTTAAACTATAAAACCGGTTAATAATTCCAAACAATAACACATCTGAGGCTAACTAGCTTTCATTTAAAGCAAAAATCACGAAATTTGGTTGGGTAGAAAGATTAAATTTCTATCTTAAAGAAAACCCTTAGTATTTTAAATATAAAGATGACCATTACGTACTTCATTCAATGGAATCATCGCGTGGTACATTTCGCGAGCAAATTTGCATTTCTCTCCAAACCCTTGAGTATTTTAATCAATGGTATCACTACGTGGTGAAATTTGCGAGCAAATTTACACGTCTCTCCAAAAGTATTCGTATTTTATTGAATGGAATTGCCGCGTGGTGCAGTTCGGGAGCTAATTTACACTACTCTCCAAAACCTTCAGTATTTTTATTCAATGGAATCACCACGTGGTGCAGTTCGCGAGCAAATTTACACACCTCTTCAAAACCATTAGTATTTTATTCAAGGGAATCGCCGCGTGGTGCAGTTCGGGAACAAATTTCCACTACTAACCAAAACCCGAAATACTTTATTCAATGGAATCACCGCGTGGTGCTGAATGTGAGCGAGTTTACACCACTCTCCCAAGAAACCGCTATTTCTGCGTTCACAGCGCCGGAAGGACAGCTCGCTCCGTCGGTTGGAGGACTGGGTGGTGGGGTGGGGGTGGGGGCGGGGATGGGGGTGGCGGAGGAGGCTGGTCACAGCGGCCGCTCTCCACGGGTGGATGAGCAGCGTGGTAGTCTTAACCAAATGACACAATGAACAAATGATAGCAGATAAATGTTAATTCTATTGATTTTATGATTTTATTAAAATTGAGTGTTTATACTATAAAACAGGTTGATAATACCATTGATAACACATCTGCAGCGCACTACCTTTCATTTAAAGCAAAAATCACGAAATTTTGGTTGGGTGGAAAGCTCAAATTTCTTTGTAAAAGAAACCCCTTAATATTTTAATTATACAGATGACCATTGTGAACTTTATTCAAAGGAATCGCCGCGTGGTACAGTTCGTGAGCCAATTTACACTACTCTCCAAAACCATTAGTATTTTATTGAAAGGCAGCACTGAGTGGTGCAGTTCAAGAGCAAATTTACACGACTCTCCAAAACCTTTAGAATCTTATTCAATAGAACCATCGCGTGGTGCAGTTGATAAACAAATTTACACTACTACACTTACGGCACTAATGACAGCAGTTGACGCGCCCGGAATCACAACCAACCAACCAATCAACCAACCAAGCTTTCATTTAAAGCTATAACCACGAAATTTCCTTGCGTAGACAGCTCAAAATTCTTTCCCAACGAAAACCCTTAGTAATTTAATTATATAAATAACTTTATTCAATGGAATCGCCGCGTGGTGCAGTTTAGGAGCAAATTTACACTCCTCTCCAGAGAAGCCTCTATTTCCGCGTTCACTACGCCGGAAGGGCAGCACGCTCCGTCGGAGGGAGGAATGGGAGGGTGGGAGGTGGGGTGGGGGAGGAGGCGGTCACAGCGGCCGCTCTCCACGGGCGGGTGAGCGGCGCGGCGGTAGTCGCCGCGTGCCTGCTCGGGGCTCCCGCACTACTTTGCGTTTCAAATGCGGGCGGGCGAGCGAGCAGGCCAAGCAGGGAGGCTGGAGGCGGCGGCACAGCGTGGAGCGGAGAGAGTGAATGAAACTGCTGTGCATCGCTGCAGTTGCAGCGGAAACGAATATCCAAACATTTATTTCGCAAATTTAAGCATTTATTTTCTCTTTTTATTTATTTTACTCACAGAACAGAAAACTGTATTTGAAGTTTAGGGAGGAAGAATATTCTGCATGCCACCGGGAGCGGTAACTTAGTGAATCAACTGATGTCACTGCAGCGCCTCTGACCGGGAGGTCCAAGGTTCGAGTCCTGGCGGCGGCAGGATTTTCGACACTACCTTTTCAGCTAGGTCGAATTCAGTCGCTGTCTGCAGGTGAATTCTGGCAGCCGGCTGATCTAATCGGTAGTTTTCTGTGGTTGCTCCGATCAATATCAGGGGAATGTCGGAGCAGTACCTAACAAACGGGCCACGGACCGCGCGGGATCTTTCCTTCCTCCTCATCCTATCCTCTCCCCTTACACACACACACACACACACACACACACTTACACTAACAATCACTGCACTACCACATATTCCGGGAGACCGGTCGGGAGCTTAGAGCTTGTCCCGGCTGGGGCGGTGCCCCGCTGGTGGGAGAGTCCTGGTTAGGGGGAAAACCCGGCTAGCCGACGGTAGGTCGGTGCCGGATCTCGCCATCCAGCGGGGGAAGATCACCGCTATCTCGCGAGGAAAAACAAGAACTACACTAACGGGATTAATGACCTAAGCTGTTGACGCTCCCGGAATCACTAACCTAGCAACCAACTAACCAACCTGCCACGCAGGGCGGCTGGAGGCGGCAGTACAGCGCGGTACTGAGAGACTGAATGAAATTGCTCTGCATCGCTGCAGATACAGCGGAAACGAACGTCCAAACATTTATTTCGTAAATTTAAGCACTGTTTTTTTCTTTTTATTTATTGTCCTCTGAGAACAGAAAACGGTATTTGACGTTTAGGAAGGAAGAATATTCTGCACGCCACCGAGAGCGGTAACTCAGTGCATCAACTGATGCCACTGCAGCGCCTCTGTCTGGGAGGCCCTAGGTTCGAGTCCCCATGATGGCAGGATTTCCGACTCTAGCTTGTCAGCTACGTCGAAGCAGTCGTCGTCTGGAAGAGAGTTTTAGCGGGCGGTTGATCTGGTCGGTAGTTTTCTGTGGTTTCTTCGACCAATATCAGGTGAATGCCGGAGCAGTACCTTCATAAACTGGCCACGGACCGCACGCGATCAATTCTTCCTATTCGTTGTCTTTGCCTCACCCCTTACTTACACACATACACGTATAATTACACGCACTACTCTACCACACGTGTCGGAAGTCCAGTCGGGAGCTTAGAACGTGTCCCGGTAGGGCGGTCCCACGCGCAGTGGTGGGAGATACCTGGTTGGGAAAACCCCACAAACCGAGGTCGGCGCGGGATCTCACCATCCAGGGGGGAATCGCAGCCAAATCCCGCGATATAAACATAAACTACACTTACGGGACTAATGACCTTAGCAATGTACGCGTCCGGAATCATTAATGAAACAATCAAGCAAATAATACAAAACTGTCATCTTTCCTTAGAGTATTATATACAGAGAAAATAGTCCATTTGATTACCAACTAAACATCTCGCCCTTTAAAAACCCCACCGTACAAGAAGTACAACTGTTTATGACTTTTACATGACATTTTAATGAGGTTTCAAATGGGATATTGTTCCGAGAAAAATCTTCTGTATTCCCACACTGTACTTTTGGTACTGTCACCGCGATGACACAAGGTCACTATTCTTAAAGATGACACAGGAACAGTTACATAAATAGTAGCTCATTACGTACTCAGGAAACCTCTGTTACAGCCGGACTCGCGTCTGCAGTGGCTTATGTCACATGACCAGTAATGATAAAGCTCAGATCCGAACAAAGTCCTTACACAGCATGATGAAAAATTGTTTATCATTTCTTTGCATTATTATTATTATTATTATTATTATTATTATTATTATTATTATTATTATTATTATTATTATTATTATTATAATTATTAGAATGGTTAAATATATTCCTGTTGATCCCGTTTTAATATTGTAGAAAGATGGTTCTTTTTAAATTTATTGGACCAAATAGGATAATCCACGATGATACCAGGAATTAAGACATATAATTCATATAGATTTATTGGTGCTTAACGTTTCGCACATTTGGCATGTGCCTTTTCAAAAGCATTTGACAAGCGGTATAATCGTGGAGTGATCCTATTTGGTCCAATAAATTTAAAAAGAACCATCTTTCTACAATATTATTATTATTATTATTATTATTATTATTATTATTATTATTATTATTATTATTATTATTAATCTTCTACAATTTTGCGCTTAGAAAAATATAACATATATAGACGGCATACTAGTGGCGAAACTAATATAGACGTATTACTAGTGGCGAAACTAATATAGACGTATTACTAGTGGCGAACCCAAGATGGTGGAGGGCTCTTGGGACTCCCCTCCCCAGAAACCTATGATACATATTAACTAGTGGTGCTTCAATAGCACATACGAGTTACAGCACATACGCTCTTGCAGCACATACGCTATCCGAGCACAAAGTTTGATCAAAATATTTGGTGCCATTTTTGAGAAAATTTTGAAATTGTTTTTGAGACTCCATGTAAAGTACTATCAAAAATGAAAATATCCGTTTGAAACTCCCAAAGCCTCGAGTTCATCCAAATCAATTGAGGAATATCAATTTTGAAGAAAATCGTCTGAACTTAGGCGTCAGCGTAGGCTTAGGCGTCAGCGTTGACTACTGACGGACAGGTATACGTACGTATGTATTTGTACGTACGGACGTGACCATTCGTGGATTGACGGACAGGCGGATGAATGGACAAGACAGACAGACAGACGTTGTGCTGTAAATCACTTTTTCGGTATCAAGGACCAACAAAACTTGGTTAC
>BLKR01011632.1:0-29582 GCA_011170035.1 Teleogryllus occipitalis
ATTGTCATGAAAGCAATGCAACTTAAACCCTTAGACAGGAACACCACACTAGAAGAGGAATATCCGTCTATGAGGGGGATAAATTATGTTTTGTTATAAAGTTCGGCAACTTTTACATTTCTACATTAAGATACCATTTTTCTAAACATCGTACACGCTTATCAGTAACATTTAATCGGGTAGCAATTCAATTTATAAGATTTATATACTACTAGTAAAACGTAGCATACCAGTCACTGATAAACCTCATATTAGGGAATCAGAATGCAAACGTATTAAATCGGCGATCCTCATCTAGGTGTCGAGAATAGGGATGCAACATTGATGTTGATATTTTCAAAACATAGATTTTGTATTGTCACATGAACATATTTCGTAAAAAATGAAACATTTATGAAACCTGATGTTTATTATCGATGTGCTTGATGAGTTGTTGTGAATGAAAAGAGCCGATAATCACAATTTTATAAAAAAGTTAAAATATGAAATAATATTGCATTATACCACTGTCAATACATGTGTTCGAATAAAGCGAACGGTGATTGTAACATCCTCATCCAGTAGACTATCTTCCGCCCAAGAAATGACCCCATTTTTCTGGCATTTCCTACGTATGTCCTACCGTACGCAGAGAGGCGGCCAACGCAAGCACTCTAGGTGTAAGGTCTCTCGCCCACCTTCCTGTACCCATTTGAGGAAGTTGTGACTCCATAAGATGACCCTGGGCGATAGTAAAAAGAATTACAGCGAAACTAAGCCTGAAAACTTTCTTTTGCCGTTTTGTCTAAATCGTAATTATAAATTAACAATCACGGCCACTGTCAAAACAAATTATCTTCCGCACGAACTTGATCGATGTTTCTAAACCAGGTTTTTTAAAGATGTTTTAATTTTGAACATTGATATTTGCATTTGTATTACTTGAGCATCATTCCTTCGCTTTTCTTGCTATCCGAAACCGGAAGGGGACGCGCCGATAATTCAACGAGTTCTTCCCTAATAATGGCAGAATGTACGCATGAAAGACTGCGGGTATCAAACACACTGTTCAGTGCGATGATGTCTATTTGTCGGCTCCAGTCCCGGTCAAGCAGCGGCTGTGAGCATCTCTCCTTTCATCTGCAGGTCCCAATTCTTCGCGGGTCTGATCGCGCAGAGAAATAGTACTAGAACATAGATCGCAAGCCATCCCTTGTTAGACCTATCTGGATATACACAGCAATAGGATGTTAGCAATTTGTTCATTGCTCACTCGGACTCGAACTGCCTTTTTCCTTTTGTTTGTGATATTGTGTATTAGTTATTCAATTGTGCCACTTACACCCTTTTCTTCCGCTTCATTCTATCATTCCAAGCATAATATCTTTTTCTAGAGATTTTGTTCGACTCATAGTATGTCAAAAATATTTTATTTTCCATTTTTTGGCTTTGGCTTTTAGAGAAAGTTCTGTTTTCTTTTCAAAATTTCGGCATTTATCTTTTTGCCCTCCCATTGTACGTAATATTTTCTTCCGTGTCCATACTTCAAAAGCATCTTCCTTTTTTCGGCCTATCTCAATGTTCAGCTTTTACACCCACACAACAGGATTAGAAATACCATTTTCTCGATTATTTGGATTTTGGTCTTACGCAAGGCTTGATTTCTGACGGAACACGACGGAACGGCGTTCCTGTATCTCGCTGATAATTATTACATTATATTATAAATATATAATTATTTCTATTAAATTAATAAATCATTTTGAGCGCGTTCCGGGACCTAAAATTTTAGAAATCAATCACTTGATATGTCTGCATATTTTATGAATTTGTGTAATTTTCTTTCCTGCTT
Organism: Teleogryllus occipitalis; assembly: GCA_011170035.1. NCBI lineage: Eukaryota > Metazoa > Arthropoda > Insecta > Orthoptera > Gryllidae > Teleogryllus > Teleogryllus occipitalis. The sequence goes on from BLKR01011632.1 coordinate 1,832, forward strand.
TTTCTAAAATTATTCCTCTCTTTAGTTTTTCTGTACAGTATCCAGAATTTGTTATTGTAATTCATAAGTATTTAACTTCGCCTGCCATGTATATCACTTCTCCGTTGATGTTCAGGCTTCCTTTTTTACCAGTTGACATAAATGTTGTTTTCTTTAAATGTAAGTTCATAGAATATTTAAATTTTATATTAATAATATATTTAGCTATCATTATTACATAATTCAGAATTAAGTATAAATAAAACATCTGCATAATTTTGATGACATAACATTTTTGCGTTTTCTCGAAAAGGAGTAAAGTGGACATGTCACGTTTTGAATGTTTGCTCCTCATTTCGCGCTGCTTTCTATCCAAGCCCAGCGCCGCCAGGGCACGCGCTCAAGTGTAGTCACCCTTCTGAGCTGGAAGCAGGGTCGCACCTCTGGCACACTGCTGTTCTGATAACGTGACTTTTCTGACCTCTGCAGACATCTCGCCGCGTTCTTCGGCGGGCTGCATGCTACACTAGGGCAATTCGATATGCCCAAGCGTAGGAAGAGGGCGGTGAGCAGTTTTCAGTGGGCGAGAACATTGTGCAGTGACGAAGTGGAGATTATATTTACTATACAAGAATTAGTGGAATCATTCGCGTTTCGTTAATTATTAGTAACCGAGTATTATATATGAACAAAATAGTAATTCAAACAATAAATAACAATTATAAAAGTATATTAGTTTAATAAACATTTTGTGAGATATTATTAACTAAAATAACTTATTTAGTCGACATTTATGGATGGTAAGCTATTGTTTTTCATTGAAAATACGGGTATAATACCCTTATAACCTTTATGGACGTCCATACCGTTATAGACGTCCTATAGAGGTATTTTACCGGTATAAAAGAACATAGGTATTTGAAAAAGGTATGTAAAATACCGGTATTTTAGCGGTATCTAATACCTTTTCGGTCCCTGCCTATTCCTCATTGCCAGTTTACACTCCCTGGTCATATTTTGAATGACCCAGAACTTTTCTTTAGGTCTCCTTTTGTTGTTATGTTCTTCCACTTCTTTGCATTTTTCTTTTCTTTATTTATTTATTTAACGTCAAAAAACAGTTAAAAACTGCGTATGACGTGCTATATTTCTTGAAGAAACTTTTCTTTATCTTGTCTTGGTTTACGCTGGAATACCCTGCTGAGTTCTCTTACTTTTATCCTTTGCTTTCTTAACAGAGAAATATAATATTTGAAAAGAACGAAACATTAGGACTTTATTATTATTATTATTATTATTATTATTATTATTATTATTATTATTATTATTATTATTATTAATAATAATAATAATAAGCATGCGGAATGGAGAGGAATCGAAGGTAAAGTGTATATACTCGTACTATATAATCTTTCGAATCTTCACTTCGATGACTGAGTTTCCAAGATTTATAACAATTGTGAGACTCCATCTTTATATTTCACTGTGAAAATCTTGAAATATTTCTACAGGTCTGATTCAGTTTGCCCATTGTGAAACCATGGAGCAGGTTGTTACTCTAGGCACCGGGCGGGCGTTCTTTCAGCGCCCGCAGCGAAGGGCTAGGCTAAAGTGGCCGTGGGGGAGGGGTTCCGGGATTTCCAAATCCGATATGGCACTGGGACAGTGGTTCTCGAATATCGTTGTGAATGCTCACTTCATGTTCACTGCGGGAAGGGGGGGAAGGGGGGAAGGAGGAAGGGGGGACAGGTACTTTTTCCGAAATTTCACTTTACGCCGCTCCTATTCATCCGATTTGCATGATTGACACGGCGTTGGATTCAGGAAGCACGTCGTCATCGCGCTATAAGCCCACATTTTTTAATTTCTTCCCGAAACTATGAGAAATCATTTTAAATTTTTTTTGGAAATATGTTTTGAAAAAACGGCATCGTAGCGTGAATTCTATTTTAAAAAGGAGTTCAATGCCGTTTACAGATCGAAAATCGGACAATTTGTTCAGACGTTATCGGTCTAGTAAATTTTGCTTATTTTGGTGCTGCTACGTGGTGGCGACAAATGGAACGAGTGTCGGTACATTTAGCTTTAAGTAATATTTAATACAACGTAAACAAAAATATTGAAACTTTAGCCATTAATAAACTTTCGTTAAAATTTCAAACAGCAATTCGAAAACCTCCGAGCTGATGGCCGAGGTGGCTAAGAGCGAGTACCGACTCAGCGCTTCGGTCCGAAGGGTCGCGGGTTCGAGTTCCGCCTTGGGCATGGTTGTTTGTCCCTTGACTTTGTATGTGTTGTCGCGGAGGGCCTCAGGTTCTGCGGATCCCAGATCAGAGGAGCTCGCAAGTGTGTTGGTTTAGTGTACGGTCGAATATGCGTCTCATCGGGACCTAAAGGGTAACCGGCTGTTGGCTGAATAAAAGCCCTAGGGGAAGAAAAATCGAAAACCAGTATATACTTTTCAAAACAAAGTTTTACGAAGATGTACAAAGATTCCATGGTTCATCTTGAACGAACATTGAAATTATATTCCAAATAGAAGAACCCTCAAAGGATTGCAAAAGAAAAAAAAAAAAAGAACTAAACACATATTTTTTCATCTTCTTTCTTTCTTCCTGTGCATCACAAAATTCATGATGAAGAAAACTTTAAATAATCCAAAGTAAGTACGTTAAAACTTCCTAAAGTCATGCTAAGACACCCATGATAATAATAATAATAATAATAATAATAATAATAATAATAACAACATCAACAACAACGACAACAACACTGTACAAAGATCAAATAACCAAAGTTTTCTGGTCATAAGAAATATTTAGGTATTTATGTATTTCTATGTAAAGTATCATTCATGCCTCAAAAATAATTTTTGAGTATATACTATATTGTAACGTATTGTAGGGGTACAGTTAGCAACCGCCACAATGGTGCGGCGGCAGAGGATTAGACGCCAGGAGCCAGGCAGGATGTGACACGCCGAGGTATTCTGAGAAATCCTAAGAGCTAGGGAAAGGGATGCCCAAAGTGCGGGACAGCGCATTTTTGCCGCGTGCCGCGTGACAAATTCTTGGAATCCATGGAAATGGATGTCCAAAAATGCCTGGCAAAGCGGCTAGTGCGGGCGTGTGCAAAACCCAGTGACGTTTCAGGTCACGTGGGTGGTAGCTATATAAGAGCGAACGCAGAGCGCGGGGGTGGGGTTTGTTGAGCTGAGTGGGAACCCTCGTGCGAACGCACAAAACTTGCGCCCAGGGCGGTGCGGAGCCGAGCTAGGCTCGTGCGGCAACCCATGTGTTGGGACGCCGTTGTGGACTATATCCACGGGTGACTGAGGTCGCCGGAGCTGTCTGCTGTGTGCGGGAGGCTCGCTGAGGAGTGGCGCGGGCCACGAGTCAGTTATTCATTTTTAAGGATCGCTCCTGCGATCAGGGAAGTAAAGATCTACCAGAGCTGAGTAACTTAAACTATTACTGTACATATTGTGAATAAACCTGTACATATTTATCATTGAAGCTCGTGTCTGTGATTATTGTGTATTCCCACGACGTCACAATATGAATAGCATTTGTCCTGTGTAAATTTGTATGAATAAAATGATGTGTGGTTTTGAATAAGTTACGTATAACATTACACAAAAATGATGTTCCGAAAATAAGCTAGTAGTAACAATTTGCAGATAGTAGAACCGTGTGAACTCAGAAGTTATTTAAAAATAGAAATGTGTAAATCCTTGGAGGATACAAATGCAATACAGGGGATAAATATTTTTCTAAAACCTTCACTCCCAGCATGTTGAGATATTTTGAATAAGTGAAAGTTGGGAATGGCATTTGACTCGAGGTATTTTGAGATGGCCTTCAATCAGGAAAGGAAATATAATTATGCCTAAGACAGTTCCGGTAATGGGATAAAACTTTAATAGAACTATAGAACCTCCATGACTGTGAAGCATCTCGATTCGTTATTGCCTCAAGATTTCAAGAAAAAGAGGAAATTCAATATTATATCTCAGTCTAATGTAACTTTCATGAAACAATTAATCTGGGTAGCGCTGTTAGCGATACTAATTGTATCATGAAATAAAATCAACAACATAATTCGATTAATGTCAATTGTAGACGAACTCGTGCGTGAACCGCGCGTGATCCTGCCCAAATCTATTGTCCCTCTCATTCTGACGTCCTGGTGTTGGGCGTTCCAGTCCCCCCATGGCCCCTCTCCCATGAAGTATAACTACTCTTTCAATGCTAGGAGTACGCGGAAGTTGGCCGAAGCTGAAAGTGGGCCGTGTCGCGATCGGAAATATTATAAAGAATTATTTTATTCCAAATCGTTTAGAAAGTGTCGCATTCTTAGACAGTATTTGGGGCATGAAAGCTCAACATTTTTAACACAAACCTGGAAAAGTATACCAATTAAAAAAACAAATATTCCCGAACGAAAAGTAGGATCAATTCCCGAACGGAAAATACGTATTATGATTTCATGATCGTCAATCAGGTTTATGTATCACATGGATAAATTGTCTTAAGATCGAGGTCTCGAATAAAATATTGTACATTACATGGCAAAAGTGATTCTCCCTAACACAAGGTTTCCTCGACTTGGCCTACCGGCCCGGGAGCTTTCCCATCTAGTCATTGAAAAATGCTCTTTCTTGCCGTGTAATGCAAATTACTATTGTTGTAGTGTTTTTAATGCACCACCCAGTAGGTGCGGAGGTTCGGCTGCCCCGTGCCGCTTGTGAATAAATGAAGGGGCTGGCGTGAAACGCAGGCGCCTGGGCTGGAGTGGCTGCCGCTGCCTTGCGATGCCTTTGGCGCAGCGTCGAGTCGCCGAGGGCTTCTGCGCAGAGCCCCCGTGCCCCTGGCCCTGAATGCAGAGCACGTCTCATAGGCGCTCGCCCGCCCGCGGCCTAGCCCTCCGCCCGCGGCCGCCGACGCCCCGCGAGCAGGAGGCTGCGGTGCAGGTAGGGGCCGAGGTAGAAGTGGAGACGGAGGTGGAGGATTAGGACATGACGCAAAAGGCGCCGAGGCAGAAGCGGAGACGGAGGTGGAGGAGGAGACGGCGGACGCGGCTCAGAGATTGCCGCAGGAGCGGACGAAAGCGCGAGTGGAGATTGAGAAGGAGAAGGTGATGGTGACGGCGGAGGCCGAGGCAGAAGCGGAGACGGAGGTGGAGGAGGAGACGGCGGACGCGGCTCGGAGATTGCCGCAGGAGGGGACGAAAGCGCGACTGGAGATTGAGAAGGAGAAGGTGATGGTGCAGGCGGAGGACGACGCAGAAGCGGAGACGGAGGTGGAGGAGGAGCCGGCGGACGCGGCTCGGAGATTGCCGCAGGAGGGGACGAAAGCGAGAGTGGAGATTGAGAAGGAGGAGGTGATGGTGCAGTCGGAGGCCGAGGCAGAAGCGGAGACAGGTAAGAGGAGGAGACGGCAGACTGCAGCTCGGAGGTGCTGCCACGGAGGGGACAGCGCATGAGTGGAGATTGAGAGGAGAGTTGATGGTGCAGTCAGGAGGCCGAAGGCAGAAGCGAGAGACGGAGGTGGAGGAGGAGACGGAGGACGCAGCTCGGAGGGTACCGCAGGAGGGGACAGCGCGAGTGGGATTGAGAAGGAGGAGGTGATGGTGACGGCGGAGGCCGACGCAGAAGCGGAGACGGAGGTGGAGGAGGAGACGGCGGACGCGGCTCGAAGATTGCCGCAGGAGGGGACGAAAGCGCGAGTGGAGATTGAGAAGGAGGAGGTGATGGTGCAGGCGGAGACCGAGGCAGAAGCGGTGACGGAGGTGGAGGAGGAGACGGCGGACGCGGCTCGGAGATTGCCGCAGGAGGGGACGAAAGCGCGAGTGGAGATTGAGAAGGAGAAGGTGATGGTGGTGCAGGCGGAGGCCGAGGCAGAAGCGGAGACGGAGGTGGAGGAGGAGACGGAGGACGCGGCTCGGAGATTGCCGCAGGAGGGGACGAAAGCGCGAGTGGAGATTGAGAAGGAGAAGGTGATGGTGCGGGCGGAGGCCGAGGCAGAAGCGGAGACGGAGGTGGAGGAGGAGACGGCGGACGCGGCTCGGAGATTGCCGCAGGAGGGGACGAAAGCGCGAGTGGAGATTGAGAAGGAGAAGGTGATGGTGCGGGCGGAGGCCGAGGCAGAAGCGGAGACGGAGGTGGAGGAGGAGCCGGAGGACGCGGCTCAGAGATTGCCGCAGGAGGGGCCAAAAGCGAGAGTGGAGGTTGAGAAAGGGGAGGTGATGGTCAGGCGGAGGCCGAGGCAGAAACGGACACAGAGGTGGAGGAGGAGAAGGCGCACGCGACAAATTGGCACAAGCGGCGCGGAGATTGGCGCAGGCGAAGACGAAGGCGAAAGTGGAGACTGAGTAGAGGAAGGAGGTTATGGCGCGGGTGGATACTGAGGCAGAAGCGAAAATTGAAGAGGACGAGGAGGTGATGGTGTAGGCGGAGGCCGAGGCAGAAGCAGACACAGAGGTGAGGGAGGAGACGGCGGAAGCGACTCAGACGGAGGCGAAGGCGGAAGTGGAGATTGAAGAGGAGGAGGAGGTGATGGTGCAGGCCGAGGCACAAGCAGAGGTGGAGGCGGAGGAGACGTTGCAAACGGTGCAGAGATTGGCACAGACGAGGACGGTCGCGGAAGCTGAGATTGAGAAGGGGAAGGTGATGGTGCAGTTGCGAGGAAGAAGCGGACAGGGAGGTGAAGTACGTGACAGCGCAAGTGGGGTGGAGGACGCGGAAATTGGCGCAAGTGGCGCGGAGATTGGCGCAGACTGGGCAAAGGCGGAAGTGGAGATGGAGGAGGAGGAGGCGATGATGCAGGCGGAGACAGAGGCAGAAGCGGAGGCGGTAATGAAGGAGGGCACGGTGCACGTGGCACGGAGATTGGCGCAGGCAAGGATGTCGGCGAAAGCGTAGATTGAGGAGGAGGAGATGAAAGTACAGGCGGACGGAACGGAGTGCTGGAGGGAAGAAGGCGGAAGCGGAGGAACAAATGGCGCGAGCAGGGAAGGAGGAGTGTCGGAAGCGTAGAATGGGGCGGGGGAGGCGGCGGGGCAAAAGCAGAATCGAAGAAGTGCGCGGCGACGGAAGCAGATATAGATTTGGTGAAGAAGGCGGTAGAAAACAGAGGCACACGCGGAGGAGGAGACAGTAATGAAATCAGGAAAGGGATGAAGAAGACGGTGGGGAGGAACGGTATGACGGAAGAGAAGGAGGAGAAAGCATGAGCATGGGAAGGATGAAGGGGAAAATGGAAATAGATTTAAAAGCAGAGACTGTGAAATTAAATGCGAAGTGCAGACAATGGCGAAGTTGGTAGAGGAGAAGTTGAAGATGAAGACGGTAGAGTCTGTACCACAGGCGCAGGCACATGCGACGTGATGGTGGAGGTGTGGATGGTGGCGGGGGTGGAAGTACGGAGAGGCATAGGCACTGGTGGAGGTCGTGACTTTGCCGTAGTGTAGGGATGCGGTGACTTTGGCGGAGACGAAGACGAAGGCAGTCACGTTGATGAAGGAGGAGGAGGCGGAGGTGTTGACGAATGTGATGTTGGCGAAGTCGTTGACGGAGGCGGTGGCGTTGGCGGAGACGGAAGCAGAGGCGGTGGCGGCGGAGGAGGCGGATGCAGAGGTGACGGCGGTTGCGGGGTCTGTGGTGGAGGCGAGTGAGGAGGTTCTGACAGACGAAGATGGAGACGCACTTCAAGCGGAGAAGGAGGGGTAGCGTGGGCGTGACTGAAAGCGGCGAATCGCAGTCCGTGAACTACTTCCTTCCAGGAAGCCCCCACGCGCGAGTCTGCGCAAGGACACTGGCGGTAACGGCCGAAGAGCGCAGTACTCCCCAAGTCACAAATTTCCGAGCGTGTTGTTTATTTCGTAATAATTTTATGTATGTGTATATTCACTTATTATATTCATTTCCTCGAATAATATAGACTTCTTTTTTTTTGTAGAGGATCTATTATTTTTAAAATCTCACATTTTCATTAGCTGTTCTGCGCACGAACGTTGTTGGAAATCTCCAGAGATGGAATCTATTCGATGTAAACGGAAAATAACACCTTCTTAGATGATAATAATGAACAGCGTGTGTGTGGATGGATTGACTGATTAATTAATGTTTTCTTGCGCGTCAACTGCTATGATAATTAATCCCGTTAATCATTTCTTTTCTCGGGAGGGGGCGATGATTCCTTTCCCGCTGGATAGTGCGATCCGGCCCAAAACTACATTTCGACTCTCTTCGCGTCTCCTCGAGCGAGGCACCGCCCCAGCCGGAACAGCGCTAAGCTCCCGATTCACCTGTCGGCATGAGTGATAGTATGTAAGTAATAACGCATAAGGTAAGAGGATAGAACCAGGAAGAGGAAGGAAAGATCTTGCGCGGTTCGTGGCCCGTTTGTTAGGGTACCGGTCCGGCATTCGCCTGGATTTCATCAGAGAAACCACGGATAACAACCATTCCGATATGCCGGTCGCTAGAATTCTCCTTCAGACAGTGGCTGAATGTAGCCCAGTCAACTAGCTAGTGTTGAAAATTCGCCACCGTCGCAACGGGAACCCTAGGACGTCTCTGACAGAGATGCTGCAAATACAGCGCCAATGCTGGCTCTGAGCCAACTCAGCTGGTTTGAATGTATGGAGTTTTCACGCATATAACAAAACCGAGTGTATTTTGAATCACAGGCGAGTTTAACTCATTTCCGCTAAGATTAAATATGAGGCATTTGCGAAATAACTACTTCATTTGTTTATATACGACTAGAATACTTAGTTTACTATTAACATTATTGTAACCTGCATGGTCGTTCTGTTACACTCTGTAGAACATTTACACCGCCTCGATTTTCACTCCACAAATTGTCGATAAATCCACCTAATGTGTTGGCTATTTAAAGTACACAGCCGGAAAATAAATCAGGTGTTTCCTCTGTTATCAGTCGTATTCAACACCCACGTATTCCACCATTATCGACGGAATTGATCAACCATTTAGAAAATGTTCTGGGTAATGTCCTTCCTCGTATTTAAAAGAGCTATCAGAGACGTCCTAAGTACATGAATAGTGAGTTATAAACATGCGCACTTCTCTTGTTGAGAACGTGTATGTAGTACATTAACTTGGAATAAGCGAATTGTAAAATTCTAGATGGAATTCAGAGTTTCCTAGGGTGACTTCGTTTTATTTTTATTTATGATAAATAAATAGAGTGAGCAAAATCTGTTTCCAATCCAAAGCTCCCATTAAGGTTGCGGGGGCGACTGGTGAACACGAGCATTTGGCGATTCGTGGAAGGGAATAAAAGAAAAGGGAGCCCAGGGTTCGCTGTGGTGAGCGCCACAGCGGAAGATCGCGGGTGGCGTCACGTCTATTCCGGGCGCCTTCGCCACGCCCCCCGCACGCGGCCCCGCGCCACGCCACGCCACGCCACGCCTCGCCTCGCCCCGCCACGGCCTCCTCTATTGGCCGCCGGCGTCGCCGCCGTCTCCATCGCTAACCTCCCACCGCCTGCGCTCTTATATAGAAGAATCCGCCTAAGAATGAGCCAGAATGACAGTTTGCTAAACAAGTGAACATCACATGTAATTCAGAGAAGTATCCCTCCACTGCGACAGGTGTTCAGCAACGCCTCTTCGTAAAGTGCTTGGTTATGGCTTCCGTGAAGACATCACTACAGAAGTCTAAGAGTTTCGCTGAGGTATATGCACGTACGCGAGTCCGAGAAATATGGAAATTTAATCATGTATTTCGAAAAAATCTCTTAACATGATCTCAGATTCAGTAAAAGAAAACTGCCACGAATGTACACACATTTCACCACCTTACAGCACAGGCGCCGGAAACACGTGAACCAGTACGCATCCCACATTCAAGACTCGGTTTTAAAATAAACACAACACTTATCATGCATAACGTAAATTCAATGTATTGTTTATGAAAACGAATTTATACAGAATAGCACATAGCACTGCATTTCCTAATTTCAATTATTTCTCGTGGCGCATTTTATTTTCGTCGGATGAGGACATCACAAAAGGAAGCGGCGAAGCCATTTACAAGTTAATCAACTGTAAACGAACGAATGGAGAAAGGAGAGTCTAATAGGCTCAAGGTCTCAACGACCACAGAACCTTTAGTTATGTTGCCAGCACTAGCTGTCAAAACTGTCCTTTTTTATAAAAATCACTCTATACAACAAAGTATAGCACGCCAGGAATGCCTCTCTGCTGTCACACCTTTCTGCTGAGAGTGCTTGCAACAGAAATTATGTTGGTAGCACAAGCTGCGACCTGGAAGCATAAATTGTGTACTCACCACAATCATAATAGAGGCTGGAAGTGTTGCCCTCTTCACTTGTTTCCAAGTGATTTGTTTACTACCAACATAAAGGTAATTTTTAAAAGGAATTCGGCTCGGTGCGGAGAGACTTTCCTGACGCACTGTACTATTATTACTTCAAGAATTATAAAACCAATAAGGAACTAAGGAATACAACCATAGGTTAAACATGAACCTTAAACGTCGAAATATAGAGCAGATTTGATTCTATAACTAGTCGCAAAAAAGTTGGGGCACCTTACTACATGCTACCATGCTATTCGGTAGCCCCTACATGGATTCAAAATTATTTTGTGTATAAGAATATCAGCAATAACAAAATTCTATACCTAATCCGTAAAACTAAAACAAGATGCAAACCATTTCTCCTGGAACTTCCTAGATAGAAAAGAAGGTACTTGACGACACAAGAGACAACATTTTCTAATTTACGCATTAGATTTAAACCATAGATGTAACCATTTTATTGAGAAAGAACCCTCTTGTCCGTAAAAATTATACATAATATTTTCTGAATGTATGACACATTGTTAACAAGCAAAAATATAAAGTATTTTCTCGACCTATGTTTCCCTGCTCCTTCAGGCTTCGAGTTCTTTGTCTCACTCCAAGTTGATATTACAGCAGTAATGGAAATATAGACTAGAAAAATCAAAACGTTTTATAATCAATAATAATAACCAATGTTAATTTTTTTTAAATTGTTCAAAAAATAGAGCGCTCCACCTTGAGTTACCGAGACAGCATTTCCAAGCCATACAATTATACAACAATACAAACCAAGCCAAATGTATAATAATAATAATAATAATAATAATAATAATAATAATAATAATAATAATAATCCAACAGTTGTTACTGAAGTTACTTAGAACATACTGCATCATGAGGTTTCACATCTTATCTTTCACCTCAGCAAACCTCGCCTATTATGCTAAGGATTTTATTTTCTTCTTTGATAGCAGAACTACCACGATCTCATTTATTCCAAACTAATGCACTTGTAATTAAATTATAGAATTAAATGACTGCCCAATTAAATATTATCATATGTACTACCTATTTCTCTGACGGCAAGATCCTAATAATTAAAATAGGAACTTTCTTCCTCCTGTTTTGTAGAAACAGCTTGTCGTTACTCTTTAAGCGAAATTTCAGAACAAGAAACAAAGTGTTTGGATGACGATATTTCACAGTAACTAAACCGCGTTAAGGTCATTCCGTATAAAATACCAGAATGGAAAATAGTACCTTTCTATTTTTCAATATTATCTTCTCGCGATGCTACACGTTTATTCGGAGTCATTGAGTTTCGAAATAAATTGGATGACAAACATTAAGTATTATTGTGTTAACAATACGCATACCATAATGAACATACTCGCTTGCAAATATTTCGGGTGCATCAATGCCACTGTTTTACATGCCCCCATCTTGCAAAACACGAGGAAAGGAAGGCAGTACGGGGAAAAAAATTTGCACCGTAATATATCTGTAGTGAAGATGGAGTAAAGCTAAGCGGATAAAAAGAAAACGTAATACAACATGACGTGTGCTCCACTCTGCCTCTCTCTGTCTGTGTGTCTGTTTGTCTGTCTCTCTCTCCCCCCCTCTCTCTCTCTCTCTTGTAAACACATATACACACACTTTCACATTATCGTTCTCTCTCACTTCGTCCTTTCTAAATGTATTTATCGCTCTTCATTACTCTTTCTATTTTCATTCCTCTACCCCTACCTCTCACCCCTACCACTCACCACCTTTGTTTTCTCTTTCTTCTATTCCTCTACCCTTTTTCATTTCCTCGTTCCACCTCCTTCTTCTTCTTCTTCTTCTTCTGCTTCTTCTTCTCTCTCTTTCTCTGTCTCTCTCTCAATGTAAAATACTATTTCGCTCTTTATTCATCTTTCTGTCATCTCCTTCGTCTTATTTTACTCTCCTCCCACCTCTATCACCTTATTCTATTCCTCCTCTCTTTCCTCCCCTTCCTCTCTGCCTCTCATTTGCTCATTCCTCTTCCCTTCCTCCCTAATCTCTCTGTCTCGAGCGCATGCTGGGGAGAAGTGCGTCCTCGGGGGGGGGGGGCGTGGCACGTCGCTGCGCGTGGCGCGGCATGGCAGTCCGCGCGCGTGCGAGGCCAGGCGCTGCGCCGCGCCGCCGGGCTTCTTAGCGCTTATTAGGAAGTTTTTTAATCCCTGGCCTCGCTGCGCCAAAACACCCGCGAGGGACACGCCCCCTCGGCCCCGCGGGCGCCTCGCCCCGTAATTCGCTTGTCTTCCGCGGCCCTTCCTTCCTTAGGCCGCCTTCCGCTGCTTTCACGCGCGCGCTCGCGTCTCCCGGGTCGCCCCGCGGCGCAGCACGCCCGCACGCGTGGGCGCGTGATCAGCGCTCCGCGCCGGCCGCCGCGCCGCGCCGGTGGAATTCGCCAGGTTCACGGAAGGCGGCGGGGTCTCATAGTTCTTAGTTGGGCTGAAACACCTAAAGGCGAGGTCTATTTCGCTGTCTCGGAGACGCCATTCTAGGTACGGATGTCAACGTTTCGGTCGTCATGCTGTGGCGATACCGATACGTTGCCGATACATGGCGATTCATTCCGATACGTTGGTATATAGGTCCCGCCATCTCCCGTTTACTCAAGTAGACATTGACTCCGACGGCCGGAGGCCCCGTATTTTATCTAAAGGCGGGTCCATACATGCGGCATTCGGCGAGTAGCAAGGGTCTGCTCAATCTCAAGTCTCAATCCCGAGTAGTTCACGATGTTTGCTTCCTTTGATGTATCTGAAAGACTCACGTGTTGCGAGTAGAGCGAGCACCTGATGTTTGGTGATCAGCAAAGAGCAAGCAACCCATCCATGTGTGGCTTCGATGGTGTAAAGGTTAGCGTATAGGATCGTTGTACTTAAGTTCGCGTTGTCCCTTCATACGACTTTCTTTGGAGAAGAAGCAAAGTCAGCTGTCCCACTTTGTAAATTTACTGCATGTTAAAAAAATTTGTAAAAAACATAAAATAAAATAAAAAAAATACCTCAAGCCTAAAAGAAGCCTCTGAGCTCCGTCTGTTTCACCGGCCAATTGTTACCTTCTTTCTCCACTATATGGTGAAGGGAGCGTAGCTAAATTTGCATGGTCAGACGGAAAAGCAGGCGTGATGGCCAGTATCTCTCCAAATAAAATATAGCATCATTGAATTGAATTGAAGTGAATCCACATTACGCGAGATTCGGCGAGTGGTCGCTCGCTCCTCGCCGAATGTTTGGAGCCGCCTGAAGAGATGCATTAGAATCTGCTGGAAGGACGGACGCATAAACGGTCAAACGGACAGTGGCAGGGACGGACAGACGGATAAACGGACGGACTTGACGGACAGTTAAACGCCTCACGGACGCATAGTAGTATTTTGGAAAAGATGTAGTTATATACGATATAAGTATCGGGAGGCATCTTACTTAAATATAGGGATTGGCTAATTATAGCCTGTTTCCGTTAGATCCAGTTAGATAACCAATCCTCATTTTTTAAGAGTTTTGATTTAAGTTATCGCATGACAAGAATGTTCTTGTAGATGGTAGAATGGCCGTAGTTCCGAAACCAGGAATTTCAACTTGACCATCATTGAATTTCCCCAACAAAGTATTTTTTTGGTGTGGGATAATAATGACAATGATGAATAATGATCATTAGATGAGTAATTAAAATAAAGTAGGAGAAGATTTAGGAGTAAGAAGAAGGGGAAACGTCACATTCAGGATGTAACTAAGAATTCCTGTCAATACACGAAAAATAAACCGTCATTTTTCTGCGTTGTGCTATCTTCGTAAATCTAATTTCATAGCATATTTGATATCTTGACCATCGTCTCTTTTTCTTTTTTAACAGTTAGAATTCGCTCACAAAAAAAACTGTTAGATATTTATACCGAAATATTTCTCGAAGAAAATTCGAAATTTCTCTTTTCCGTCAATATTTTAGGAATCTTTGCTCCAGTTCATGGTTTTGTCAATTAATGGCTTCCTTTACAATAACAGTGGTGTAGTACAACTCTGAAATTCCTGCTTTCCTTAATTTCGTTATTGAGCCATCGTTCTTTCACAGGAATGTAAACAAAATAGGTTATCTGGTGGGTAATATTGAGGAATAAAGGATTGTATTTTCTTCATCGTACTGCTGCTTACAATTTTTATATAAGTGAATATTCATGTTTTCTTTGAAAGTGTACTCAATTCGCTGAAATTCTTGCTCGCCTTCAATATCTGATGTCGAGTGATCAACACACAATGTTCCAATATAACTCAGTCATTTCAGCTGTAATTCTGCTGAAAAAAAGACCAAGTAATGAGAATTCTCGAGAATAAAGTGTAATTCTAAAGGATGATATTGAAAGGCGTGATACAGTAGAACGCGAAGGAATCAGGTTTAAGATGTAAAAGTATGAGGAAACACAGCAACGGTAGGAGATAATCTGGAGAAGAAAGAAAAGAAGGGAAGGGAAAAGCTGAGAGGCAGGCAACACAGAGAGCAAAGACGAAGTCGCAGCACTGGAGGTGTGCGGGACAGCGTCACAGGCTGCGTCATGCTCATTTGCCTTTCAACCCAGTATCGGGCGCGGTGGCCAGCGCCCTTCCCTGCCCCGCCCCTTCCGTACCACCACGCCGATCCCACCCACGCACCACTGCTCGTCGGGTGAAGCTCCTCGCCCCCTCGCACCTCACACAGAATGAGCGCTGTCTTCTCCCCTCCCCTTCTGCGCCTCATCCCCGCCTCAACCCACTCCTGTATCTGCCACGTTCTCCCAACCCCTCGCCCCCCCCTCATCTCATCGCTCCCGTTTCTGTGCTTGACTACGTCCTCGCTTCCGCTCCGTACCGATCATCACCTCCACTCCGCTGCCGCCACTGCTCCAGCCTCTGCCTCCGCCTACACCCCACCCCCTCCAACTTCCCTCCCCGCCCTCGCCCCCATCTCCTCTCATGTCTCTACTCTTGGCTACGTCCACACTTCTGGCCCGACTCTACCACCGCCTCCACGTTCGTCTCTCCTCCGCCACCCCGCTGCACCTCCACCCCAACCACCACCTCGACTTCCGCCCCACCCTCATCGTCGTCCCCCATCCTCCTCACGACCCCGCCCACATCGCTGCCCCTGACTAAGTCCACGCCTCCGCCCCGCCTCCACCCTGCCTCCATCCCCATGTCCGCTCCCGCCTCCGATCACGCTGTTCAACGACGCGCCTCGGTGCGAAGACCGCCACCGCTCTAGCGCCTGAGCGCACCCGCCCCCGCCCAGCCCCTCGCCCACTCCACCCTCGCGATGTCCTGAGCCGCACCCCCGCTGCGCCTCGCGCCGTGATTTTTTCGCAGCAATTTTTAAAAATAAGGGGCTTGTGAAATGAAACGTGACATATTGATAAAAGAAGGAAAGAATTGTGATTCCGGATAATTCGTTTTAAAAATCAATCAGTCCATTGTATAAAGAACGTTCAATTTCCCATGTATCACTTGTTTCTCTGTCCTTTCTTTGATTATTCTCGTTGATTATCCGTCTTTTGTTTTACTTTTCTTGCCCCTTGGCCGCCGTCGGTTCGATACACTGTTCACAGTCTGTGTACGTAGCGCACTTCCTTTTTTTTCTTCCAATCTGCGGGACGTTTCTTGTCTTCTTTTTTCTCTCCCACCTTCTTTTCGCGTGTTTTCCTTTGTTGTACTTGACTTTGGCGTATTTTTCTTGGAGAGTTTGTTTTCGTAGGGGGTCCCGTGGGTGTATGGTCCGCCTTGGTCCTTGCAGCAACCCTCGTTGCTTCTGCCTCACCGAGCCGCCGCCGCACAGTCGCTCAGACCCCACCGCCCTTGTCGCCACAGACAGGGCCCCGTCTCTCGACGGCCGGATTGCCACCGGCTGAGGTTGGTTGGTTATTTGTGATTCCGGGCACGTCAACTACTGAAGTCATTAGTTCCGTAAGTGTAGTGTGTGTTTATCATCCGGAGTTTGGGGTGATCTTCCCCCGCTGGATGGCGAGATCCGGCACCGACCTACCGTCGGCCAGCTGGGTTTCCCTAACCAGGTCCCATCAGCGGGGGAAGCTCCAGCCGGGGCAAGCTCTTAACTCCCGATCGGTCTCGCGGCATATGTGGTAGTGTAGTGCATGTTGGTGTATGTGTGTGTAAGGGGTGAGGATAGGATAAGGAAGAGGAAAGAAAGATCCCGCGCAGTTCGTGGCCTGTTTGTTAGGGTACTGTTCCGGCATTCGCCTGGTATTGATCGGAGAAACCACGGAAAACTACCGATCAGAGCAACCGATCTCTAGAATTCTCCCCTAGACAGCGACTGAATTTGACATAGCTGACAAGCTAAAGTCGAAAATTTTGCCATGCCCGGTCACGGGCATTGCAGTGACAATCGACCAAAAAATGTTTATGCAGAATAAATGTCTGATAAAATCATTTCTTAAAATTGATTTTATAATGATACTAATATCATTATAAAATCAATTATGATGCAGGGTTTATACTCTGCATCATTCCCTGCCATCATATGATTTCTTCGTCATTATCATCTAAGCACTTTTTTTTTCATTCGCGGGTACCCTCTACTGGCTCTGGTACTGAGGTAATAAATAAGACTAATCCACTCTGCTTTCTTCATTGTATCTCTTCACTCTCTCTTTCGCAACCAACAAGCCGCTTCCAATCCGTCACTTCCCCGAATCACATTCCATTTTGAGTGATACCCCAACTGACCTTCCCCACCCCAACTCTCTTCGTATTATATATACCCTCGTTCGGCCGCCGGCTTCTGCCGTCCGCGGAGACCCTTGATGTGCCCGAGTCGGTCGCCAGGCCCTCCTCACCCCCTGGCCCCCCCACCCTCGCGTCGCCAACCAGGTGCACTCGGCCCGCCTGTTGCGCGGCCGCTCTCGTCGCCATCAATTTTTCTCCGCCTCGTCGACGAAGACGACGTCGCCGGCTGCGCCGGGGGGCTTCGCGGGCGCGGAGGCAGGGGCGTAGGAGGCGGAGGCGGAGGGAGCGAGCGGGTCGCGGGCGGCTGCAGCGAATCTTACCAGACGCGTCGGCGTCGCCTCTTAATTACACTCCACTCAGCGCGCCTCCACCCTCGCCCCCGCCTCCACCCTCTCCCGCCCCGGCTCCATCCGCCGCCTTGCGCCCGTCGTCTTCTCCGCTCTCTCCCCGACCCCGCCTCTTCCCTTCCTCGCCCCCCACTTATCACTCGCCGTTTCCTCGCCCCTCCCTGCCCCCACCCGAGGAGCCGTTCCCCTCTCCCGCTGCCTTCTCCGTCCCATCTCTCTCGCCATTTTCCCGTCTTCCCCGCTCCTCTCTCACATACCCCCCCCAGCGCCCCTTGCCCGCCTGCGCCCTCTCCCGCCCCCTCACCCGCCCTTCTCCTCTCTCACCCCCTCGACCCACCTCTCCCCCGCCACTTCCCTGCCCCTGCCCCTTTATCGCCATTTTTCCCCGCCCCTTGCCCGCCCACTCCCTGTCTCAGCGCCCGCGCCGTCTTTCTTGGCCGCGTCCCCGGCGCCTTCTCCGACCCTCTCGGCGAGCCCGGGCTGTGCAGCTGTCTCCGTCCCGCATCTCGCAGGCGCTGGATGCCTTTCGTTCCGAGTCCCCCGCGCGTGCCCGCCGCCGCTATCGCTGCCTCGACGGCCGCATGCACGTTTCGCTGCACCTCCGACAGATGCCCCGACTCGGCCCCCTCGTTCTTTGCCGTCTTCTTGCCTTCCTTCGTTCTGCTCTACGTCCCCTCATTGCGTCTGAGAATTCGTGCCGCGCCATTTCACTTCATGCATGGTTTGTCGCCTCCTTGTTCCTCGTGTAAGCTTGCAGTATTTCATTACTTTATCTATCCGGTATCAATTTCTTTCAATGTTCTTACCAACATCGGTTTTTGTCCTTGTTTTCTTCCTTTCACCTGATATCTTTCCTCGCTTGCTTTTCATCACGTTCTTCTCGGAGTGCCTTAGGTTATTTTTAGCTTCGCTCACCCGGTATCTGGAAAACCTGAAAACGACGCAGAGCTTCTTTGAGGGACTTCACTTCCTTTTCCGGCTTTGCCGATATGATCCCACCCCGCCTCTCGGGAATAATTCATATCCCAACCTCTAACATTCACAATTTCCACTACTTTGTTCTCCCGCCACGCTGCTGGAAATAGTCCCGCGCGCTGTGTATCAGCGCGCACATTACAACTTTCTTCTCATTTTTGGGGAGAATGGGAATACTTTACGGCATGATTTCTTATGCTGCTGGTAAAAATTAGGGATTGGCGATGTCACCTAATCAAAATTAATGCCCGCTGAGGAAATGGATGGTCCTAAGAAACAAAGAAAACGCGAGCTAGACCCTGCGACAGGAAGAGGGGGTCGCCACGTTCGAAATTATGGAGGGGCGTACTTTCGGGAAAAACTTGCAGAAAGTTGCGCGGACTTACAGTGGTATTCCCTTTCTGGTTTAGTTTTCTTCGCAGGACTCTTCCACTTTCGCCGCCGCCCCTCCCCTTTTCCTCCTCGCGCCTCTCGTCCTTCGCCTCTTCGTTTGTTTTTAATCTCTCGCGGGCGGACTTCCCGTCGCGGCTCGCCCCCACTCCGCGCGTAATACGAGCTTTTACTCGCGCCACTATCGCCAAGGGAGGTGCTCGGATGCCGCCCCTCCCTTTCTCCCGCCTCCGCCTCGTTGTCACCCGCCCTACCCTCACCGCCTTCTCCCTCTCCCCCTCCCCGCACCCGCTGGTGCCGCCGCTCCCGCCCTCGCCGGCACCCCCGCACGCCGCCCCAGCTTCCTGTTTCTTGCGTTTCTCTCATTGCGAGGGCTCTCCGCGCCTCGCCTTCTCCTCCGGCTGACTTTAGATCAGAGTCAGCATAGCCGCAGTCTCTGCAGCGACTTGGACCGGGAGGTCCTAGAGTTCGAGCCCTCCTGGTGGTAGATTTTTTGACCCTTAAAAGTTGCTTTGTCGAATTCAGACGTCTGGAGGAGAATTGTAGCGGCCGGCTGCTCTGATCGGTAGTTTGACGTGTTTTCTCCGACCAATAGCAGACGAATACAGGAGTAGTAACCGTAACAAACGGGCTACGAACCGCACGTGATCTTTTCTTTCTCATCTTTGTCCTTTCCTCTCCCCTTACGTACATACACTTATATGCACTACACATGATGGGAGATCGGTTAGGAGCTTGGAGCTTGCTTTGGCTAGGATGGTTTCCTGCTGGGGAAGATTCTTGGAAGGGGAATTCCTCTGCAAGTCGTCGAGTAGGTTGGCGCCTGATCTCACCATCCAGAGGTGGGGAACACCATCACCTCCCGGGATAAAACATTCACTACCCTATCGGGACTAATGACCCTACAGTTGATGTGCCCGGAAACATCACTCAATCACAACCGCCCTCCCCCCGAACCCTCCGCCGCCGCCCCGGGCGTCACCGCCAGCTGCGAACCGCCGCCACCGCCCAGCCGCGCCTCTGGCCCGCGTGCTGACGCTGTTCAAGATCTCTTCTTCCATGGGTCTTGCCTGTGCTATACCTCGCTGCGCCAGTCGTACAGCTTTTTATCTGTACTCTTTCCATGGCTGTTACTTCGTTCTGCGTGTCACTTCTATTGCACATTATTGGTCGCCAAGTCCTTTGTTCAAATAGCTAAAAGTGGAAGCTTCATATATAGGAAGGTGTGTGCTTCATTTATGACCCAGCGTTTTCTCGTGTAGGTGCGTCAACCCGCGTCCTGTGAGCACTTTCTGGTAATTGGATATCCTGGACGGTCTCTACAGTTATTTTTTCTTTCGGTTTTTCTGTATTTTATTGTTTTACCTTCTTCCCTTTCATTTCCCATAACCCATCTTCTCGTCATTTTACCAGGAAGAGTTTACTGTGATTGACAAAGGACGGGGGACTTGCCTTATTGTTATTGTATCATAAGTACTGTAGCTCTCATCCTCTTCTTTCTCTCTTTCCCCTCCATCCTATTGGCACTTTATGAATCACCTTGAATATCGTCGTTAAAACATGTAATTTCTTTGGTTTCTCGTTCTCGTTTCTTTGTGTCTTCCATGCAATCTATACTTTTGTTTGTGCCTTCTATTCCCTTCATGGTCTAATATTTTATATTCCTGTGACCTCGAATTTTCCACTGGTTCATAGCCGCCAAGTCCATTACACAAATCCTTTATGACTTTATTTTGTCTCTTCTTTATTATTCTGTGTACCATACCCGCAATTATGGTGAGAGAAACTATTAACCCCGCACCTTCACGCTTTTTGTTACAATATATAATTGCATATTATGGTCTGCACTACCCCAGGAATACATATACATTTCAATTGTAATAAATTGGTTATGATATTTTATTTGTGAAATGATACTGCTGGGTTGTAAATTTTTGCACTTGCTTATTTTACAGAGATTTGCCTGATATTATTGTAAATGTTAAGCATTAAATATTAATTTTGCATAATTGTAATTAGTTTCGTGAAGGACACATTTTTATCAGCGTAATAAGGAATTTACTACAAATGTATAGTGTTTGCTTGAAATGATTTTAATTATCACAAATTATACATACTTGTGCTGTAATTTTTCACCTAAATGACATTTTTTATCTTGTTCTGGAACATATTGCTCGTCTCTGTTACACTTTGATTAAGTATTTATTCACCATAATAAGTTACTATACGAGCTATCATAATGAAACTAGCTATTCAAATGAGCTAGCCATGCTCGATAGAACTAGAACCTTAATTTGTATGAAACAAGAAGACGGACAACGGCATACGTTTCTAGAAAACAACCAAAACAGTTTCTCTAGTCTCTGAGCTGAGTGTGTACGTGCAAAGTTAACTATATCAAGCATTCGCTGTTTCCTCGTCATTGACCTTTAGTGCTCACCCTTCGTCTCACTCTTGCCCTCTCTTTTGCTCTGACCTTAGTTCTCCCCCTCGCTGTCACTCGCCCTTTCCTCCGTAGCTCTCGTTCTTACCTTCTTCCTCACCCTTGCCCTTACATTTGCGCTTACCTTCGTCATCGCTCTTGCCCTTGCCTTCGCTCTCGCCCTCGCCCTTGCCCTCACCGACGTCCTCTTCGCATTTGTCCTCATTCTCTTTCCTTCAACGTCCCTCTCACCTTTGTTATGGCCTTCCCGCGCTCAAGTTCAAATCTTCGTTCCTACGCCTTTGCGAACTGTAAACCCGCGATTCTCACGACTGCCCCACCCCACCCGTTCCTCGCCCGCGCCGCCCCCTCTCCAATCCGCAACAGTCCCGCCCTTCGCGCCCGCCCGACCCCGCAACCGCCCCGTCCCCTCCCCTCGTCCAGCGCCGAGTCGCCCTTCTCTTCCTCTCTCGCCTCTCCGGATGCCTCGCCATGCCTTGCTCCACCCCCCACCTCACCCTCAACCCGTCTCCTACTCCCCTTCCATCACCTCCCCGCCTACGCAGCCCTGCCGCCTCGTCGGCGATTTCGCTGCCTGCTGCTTGAGATAACACGTTCTTCCTCTCAACTTCTGCAGTTTTTGGTTCAACTTCCTTCTGGCCGGAGCTGCGCTAGGAACGACTGTAAGTGCAAGTTAAACCAAAAATTTTATCAGCGCAAGCATGAAGGTGAAGGAAAATAAGCATTCCTGAGGGAGTCAGCCTTGCCGATCTAGGATATTATCCACGACTGAAATTTTAGTTTACTTCGTCGGCCGCAGTCAAGCGATATCAACTATTAATTTTATTCAGTAAATCAAATAGTCGTAGATCAGGATTTCAAAATAATATTTGAAATCTTTATTTTTCTCATTATTATTATTATTATTATTATTATTATTATTATTATTATTATTATTATATTAACAAATTGAATAAGAAAATGTCAATTTTTTGCGATTTCAATATTATTCAGCACTCATAAATGGAAACTATTTACGCAGTAGGTTTCGTACGTTTCCGGCCTCACTAACTTCTATCTTTCATGCAAAGAAAAGAACTTAACTTTTCGACTTAAGCTTTATTCCAACCCACTTTTCACATCTGTATATTAGCATTTCCAGGCCTTTAAAATATACTCCGAATTTTTGTTTGCAAAATGGTCAAAAACTGCTTCCTTCAGCTCTCTCGTCTGAAACTCTTCTTCCCCGAAGGTTTTTCTTCAGTTTTGATAAGTAGTAGACGTCGCAAAGTGCCCAATCTGGACTGTAGTTTGAATGGTTCAACTCCTTAAAGTCATATACCTTCACAACATCGCAATATGAGCAGTAAGCACAGGTGCATTGCCATGAAGACTCTAAACACCATGAGATTTCACACACCCAACTCGAGTACCTCTCTCTCCACAAACCTGAGTGGTATGTCGGCTGCAAACGTTTATCATTACAACAATTAAAGATAAGACTCTAAACTGCTAAGAAGGATTTTCATTGATGGGAGATATCTTGCTCAGGCCGGAAACTTATGAAATCACCTTTGTTCTTTCACTGTTTATTGATTGGAAAGTGTATTTTGCTCGATGCGTACCGCGAAGAAGTCATGGCCATATAAAACAACTGAGAACTGCAAAGTAAATAAAAACATTGAGGCGACATAATTCAACGCGTGGCTGCCGCCTCGCATATTGGAAATGATTTCAAGATAGTATATAAGATATAATGATTTCAAGATAGTAAGTTTCGATGAATTCGTTCTAAAAAATAAAGTACAAAACCGTCAACGCCGTCTCATCCATCATCATTTCATTTGTATGTCAATGACTCACTTTCTTTACTAGTTACATAAATAACTAGTTTCGTTCAATTCCTTCCATATTTTTTTAATGTTGTGTTAAAATGTTTGTAAACGAAAATATAAAGCAAGTCGAGAGACTTTTCCTGCTTCAGGATAATGTGACCACAAAATGATTTTCTCTTTTTTTAAACTTCTGTTTCCGGCGTTCTTCTCCTTAATCAGAAATCTAAAAACGTAACTGAATTAACATTTTCGTCAAAAGAACCAAGCTCTACTTATCACCTCATACTTTTTCATAGATTTACAAGTGAAATCTTTCCCGCATAAAACCGGGTTTCGCATTCAGATTCGGACTGTACAGTGTTCTTCACCCATTATTTTCTGTGATTATTTTCAATTGCGGTAGTCCTGTGCCTTGCACTCAAAGACTCCACGCGTATCATAAACATGCAAAAGTATCTCCGGCAGAAAAGCGTGTCTTCAAAGAAAAATGAGAGGGAAAATACAGGAAGCGCTGAATGATGCAATTTCCTCTATCTTTCTGCTTTGATAAACTGTAAAGTAGCGAGTGGGGTATGAGAGAGTTAGAAAGAGAGGGAAGAAAAAGAGAACAAGAGAGCTGTAGATGGGGCACAGATACGGAAGGCCGAGGTCAAGACGAAAAGGAACAGACTGGAAGTCTGCATTGCTCGTAAAACTTGTTGCTTGAAGCAGTAGAATATCCAGAACATTTAACAACCAGATGATGATATTTGGTCTATTGAACTATTGAGTAAAGCACTCCTTTTCATTTAATAATTTTATATTCAGTTATCTTCTATGATATTGCGAAAACCACATTTTCTAGCCGAGAGTTGGTAAGACTCCGTAGATGTTTATAGATGCTTTGTTTTATCATATAATATTCATATTTGAAATCTAGATATAATTATCTTTCTATGAGAACAAATTAACAGTGTTTTGCGAGACTTGTATTCTGGGAATTATGAGTGCGTTATTAATAAAATGCAGAATATTTTAACCATATTTTACCACATATCTGTTTATCCGTTCGATAATGTTTTGGAAAGAATTATGCGAGTACAAGTCATGAAATAAAATTACGGAAATAAAATGTAGAGAAAATAAATTACATCCATAAATGTAAATTTGTTCGGGGTGTCGGGAGAAAACAATATATAGCCTGATATAAAATGACGCAATTAAAAGAGAAGAATTAATAACAACAATAAGATAAGCCATTTTGATTTCGACACGAGTGCACGTTTGACACACGCGAGGAGCAGTCGTGTATTGAATCGCGAGTGAAGCCTAGTTTTGTGTTAGAACGTGAGACGAGTTCTATCACGGCTATAATAATACTAAATATACTGTAAACTAGTATAGGATATAGCTGCAATTGCAGCTAGTCATTTCACCACTATGGATTCTTCTGAGTACAGGGGAACCATAACCTCTAACCTGCCTGATAAACAACACGGAAATTCATCAAAGAAATCATACGCCAGTGCCATGACCTCAGATGTATTCCCATCTAAAGATCAAGCAATCGTCATTGAAGCACAAGAAGGCTGCCTATAAAGGACTACATCAACAAAGTTGCGTCTATTGTGGACTCTAAGGAAATAAGGTTCGTGTCACGTATTTCTAATAACAGAATCTGTGTTTTTTTCTCTAGTCAAAAGGTTGCAGAAAGTTTTACTGATAATAACAAAACAATTAACATTAATAACATAGAATTAGGTGTCAGACCACTTATTAGTAAGCACAAAAGAGTTATCATTTCCAATGTTAGTCCAATAATACCTCATGATGTAATAGAAGCAGAATTTACCAAGAGGAACATAGTAACTACTACAAAGATTTCATTCATTAAAGCAGGATTATCAGAACCAGGACTGTCACATATAATGAGTTTCAGGAGACAGGTGTATATTGAATCTGATGACACAGACAAACTCCCAGATTCTCTTGTGATATATTTTGATAATACATCATACCGTATCTTTCTGTCTACCGATAACATGTCTTGTTTCATTTGTAGACAAGAAGGACACATAGCTCAACTGTGTCCAAATCAACCTAATGTAAATGACATGGAAACATCTGAAAGTTCCACCCAGCAAGTACCTAACCTCAACATCAGTACAACCCCACAAACAGTAAATAATGCAATGAAGGAAATAACAAATAACAATTTCCCTCCCCTTCAAAAACGACCCCTACCTTCAGAGTCATCAACTCAACCAGAAAGTACTCCCAGTAAAAAGTCTCAGGGGGACAAGAACACAAAGCAGAATAAAAAGAAAAAGAAACTTGAAAATATTGAAGAACCTTTAAATAACCAAACAAAAACTGTTGAAGAATTAACTGTATAAATTAGGAACACAATTGAAACCAATGGGGATAAATATCCACTATCCTATGAACAATTTGTAAGCTTCTTGGAAAACACCTTTGGATCTAACAACCCAGCAATGATTGCAAAAGACTACACTACAGATATACAAGGATTAATTACAATGATGAGTGAGACCTACCTCTCACTCTGTGATAGATCTATAAAAAACAGGTTTACAAGAATTTTAAATAAACTTAAAAAAAGTATTGAAATACAGAATGAATCTGAATATTCATCAACAGATTAGTAGCTGCTAAACTATTCTTGGCATGCTCATTCTACAATGGAATGTGAATGGATTCTACCCTAGATACGAAAGATTACAACTATTATGCCACCAATATAAACCTGATGTCTTATGTTTGCAAGAGACTAACTTCAAAAACAACAAAAGTAGTAAAATAAAACACTTTAAATGCTTCAACAAGAATAGAGAGAATTCCAATATTGCATGCGGAGGGGTTGCAACATATGTAAAAGAACCTTACTCAGCTGTTGAGTTGGATATTGACACTGATGTAGAACTGGTGGCTATCCAAATATCATCCCCAGTTCAAATCTGTATATGCAACATATACTTACCGAACAGCTACCCTTTTGAAATTTGTGAGCTCATCAATATTGTAAAGCAACTTCCCAAACCATTTTTAATATTTGGAGATTTTAATTCACATAACACATTGTGGGGGTCTAAAAAAACCGACTCTAGAGGCAGTAAACTTGAAACTGTCATAGATGAAACAAACATAATGTTGTTAAATACTGGGCAGCCTACCCACATTAACATAAGTAATGGAAGTTTAAGTAGTATTGACCTCACATTTAGCTCTATAAATTTTGCTCAAAAATGCAGCTGGTTTGTGTCAGAATATCCCCATGATAGTGACCACTTCCCATTATTTACTAGTGTCTCTACTCCTGTAGGAATGTCTACCACTAATTATGGAATAAAAAAATGGAACTTCAATCAGGCTAATTGGAATAAGTACTACCAATTTATAAACATGTATATTGAAGATTTTGACTTAAACTATCAAGTAAGTGAAAATGTGGATGGACTGATTGAAAAATTTTCTCATATCATAAGGAACGCAGCAAATGAATCTATAGGAACTTGCACACCATCACTGAAAACCAAATGCGTTCCATGGTGGAATGAGAAATGTAAAGAAGCAATTAAAAGATCCAATCATGCTTACAACCGGTTCAAAAAACATAAAACTGAAGAGAACAAAATTGAATACAAACGGACAAGAGCTCTCACCAGAAGAATCCTTAATGAGAGTAAAAGCAACTCCTGGAATAAATTTGTGTCATCTATTAGCTCACAAAACAGTATAAGAGAATCGTGGAGAAAAATAAATGCAATTAAGGGACACAAAAGATGTAGCCAGATACATTTTCTTCAAGAAGGAAATAAAACTATTACACAATCTGCAGATATTTCCAACGTACTAGCTGATACATTTGTCAGAAACTCCAGCTCTCAAAACTTCTCCGATGCCTTTCAAGAATTTAAAAATGAAGAAGAAAAAGTAGAACTTTCAGATGATTATGATGACAAATGCACACCACTTCAGTTAAATAATCCCATAACCATGGAAGAACTTACAACCATTGAATCCACTAATAATTCCTCTCCTGGCCCAGATAATATTCCGAATATCCTCATTAAAAATCTCCCCATACTTGGAAAGAAAGTTTTACTTGACATATATAACTATATTTGGAAGGAAAGAGTATTTCCCAAGATCTGGCAGATGGCCATAGTAGTACCTGTTGCTAAACCTGGAAAAGACCCATCCAAACCTGATAACTACCGTCCTATATCACTTACATGTAACATGTGCAAAATACGTGAGAAAATTATCAATAAACGCCTCAGATGGTTCCTTGATACTCGAAAAATCATAAATGAAAATCAATTCGGCTTTCGATCTGGACATTCCACTATGTCACATCTAATAAGCATTGATAGTCATATTCAAGAGGCTTTCATGAACAATCAACATGTGATTGCTGTTAGCCTGGATATAGAGAAAGCGTACGACATGGTATGGAAAAGACGGATCTTAAAGATTTTGCAGATAATAGGAATAAAAGGAAATATGTATGATTTTATAAAAAATTTTACCCTTGATCGCAGACTACAAGTCAGGATCAATGGTCAACTCTCAGATATAAAGCAGATTGAAAATGGTGTACCTCAAGGATCCGTGCTAAGTGTGACTCTCTTCCTATTAGCAATTAATGATGTAGACAAGGAGGTTCAACCTCCAGTTATCACTAGAAAATATGCAGATGACATAACTGTACTATGCAA
>BLKR01011633.1:0-29577 GCA_011170035.1 Teleogryllus occipitalis
AGCCTTCTCATTCTGCTCCTCGTCCTCGTCATCCTACTGCTCATCCTCGTCATCCTGCTCCTCATCCTCAGCCTTCTCATTCTGCTCCTCGTCCTCGTCATCCTACTGCTCATCCTCGTCATCCTGCTCCTCATCCGCGCGGTCGCGCGTCTCCTTCCTCGCGAGCGCCGCTGAATCAGGAATTTTTACAAGATAAGTGACGAGCATAAATATGAGGGAAAATGAGATAGAAGAAAACAAAAATGGCAGAGGGGCCGCGTCCGGAGAAGTGCACGGCGGACGCCCGCGCCTGAAACAAAAGAGCCAAAAAGACAGCGAATCACGGAAGCAGATAAGATAAGAAATAATTTAGGACCGACTAAGGAATAAAACAAGATAATACGTCCGGAGGAACGCGGATTTAATGTCGGCAGCGGAGGGGAAGCGGCAACCGCGTGATGTTGGCAGCCCTGTGGCGGCCGCAGACCCAGTGGCGTGTGCACGCCCGGGGCGCGAGTCCGCTGCCAAGACCGCCCCGCCCCCCGCACCCGCATCCGTCGCCCTCGCAAGATAAACAGCTCCAAAATACTTTTATAATCTGCTATGTTTTATTTATCATACGCTCTATCATTCCGACCTCCCGGTTCGTTCCAACTAGGCGCTCTAGTTCCGCTTCTTTTTATTATTATTATTATTAGGAAATACGGAAAAATGTGCCATGCAAGACCTCCGGAATTATGCACAGCTTGCGGAAGACCCCCCTCCCGCGAGAAATCTTCCGGCGCAGCAGAATTTACTAAATCCGAAGTTAAGTACGTCCTCGAGAACGCATAACAATGAGTTGAAGGGCGGCGTCGACGCGAGGCGAGGATATTGATTCCGCGCCGCGTTATTTGCATGGTTGTACCCGGCGCACTGCCGCGCCGCGCCGCGTCGCACGGCGCAGTGGCCATGCATAATACGGCGCTCACAAAACGCGGGCGGAATGATAAATCAAGCGCGGAATGAACCATAGTTCGACGCGGCGCCGCTCCGCGCCGCGCCGCGGGCGGCGACCCGCGGGCGGGCAGCGGGCCAGAAATTCATTAAAAATTAATGCCGTAAATGTATAGTTGAAATTGTGAAAAGTGTTACGCATGCGCGCGTCGCGCTTCCTGTGGAGCGGCGATAAACGCCCGCGGCACACGCGCGCCGCCTGCCACGCGCGTAATCCGCCTCGCGCCGAGTGAACGCGCCGCGCCGGTCCCCACGTTAAGCGGCCAAGGTGTGGGGAGGGTGTTGTGTCTGCACTTTGCACAGACACCACTTCGTCAATGTGTAGTTCAAGATATCGACTTGGATTAGGTTTGGTATAAAATTTATCATTGAGAGTCTTTTCGAAACTGCTAAAGTACCTTTATAGACATGGACCGTGAATGATATTTAACCTGTTAACTGCCGGCAACAACTTAAGTGGCGAAGGTTTGCCCCACAACAGGACTGTCATGGTGGAGAGTGTGTTGTGTCTGCACTTTGCAAAGAAATCACGTCTGGAATATGTAGTTAAATATAAGGAATTGGATTACGTTTTTGTTCTACTGGTATAAAATTAATCATAGAAGTTCTTTTCGAAACCGCTTAAGTAACTTTATTCATATGGACGTGAAAGATATTTCACCTGTTAACTGCAGGCACAACATCGCACCTTAAGCGGCAGAGGTGTGCCCCACAATAGGACTGTGTGGGGACTGGGGAGTGTGGTTTGTCTGCACTTTGCACAGAAATCACGTCTGCATTATGTGGTTAAAGAGATGGAATTGGATTGGGTTTTGTTCTACTGGTATAAAATTAATCACTGGGACTCTTTTTGAAACCGCTAAAGTAACTTTATACACATGTACCGTGAATGATATTGAACCTGTTAACTGCAGGCAACAATTTAAGCGGCGAAAGTGTGGCCCGCAACAGGACTGTCATGGTGGGGAGTGTGTTTTGCCTGCACTTTGCACAGAAGTCACGTCTGCAATACGTAGTTAAAGATATCGACTTGGATTAGGTTTTTGTCCCACTGGTATAAAATTATTTACTAGAATTATTTTCGAAATCCCTAAAGTAACTTTATCCACATGGACCGTGAATGGTATTTAACCTAACTGCAGGCACAACATCGCACCTTAAGCGGCAAAGTTGTGCCCCACAACAGGACTGTCATGGTGGGGAGTGTGTTTTGCCTGCACTTTGCATGGCAATCACGTCTGCAATATGTAGTTAAAGATATGGAATTGGATTATGTTTTTGTTCTACTGGTATAACATTAATCACTGAGATTCTTTTAGAAACCGCTAAAGTAACTTTATCCACATGGACCGTGAATGATATTTAACCTGTTAACTGCAGGCACAACATCGCACCTTAAGCGGCAGAGGTGTGCCCCACAATAGGACTGTGTGGGGACTGGGGAGAATGGTTTGTCTGCACTTCGCATAGAAATCACGTCTGCAATATGTAGTTAAGAAGATGGAATTGGATTAAGTTTTGCTACCACTAGTTTAAAATTGAACACTGGGGCTCTTTTCGGAAATGCTAGAGTAACTTTATTCACGAAGGCAGTTTGCTTGATTTTGACACTATTATTTGCTGTTTTTCATTTTAATGAAATAAAAATGTATCAAATAACTTAAATAAAGTGTGTTTTATTGTATAAATTTCAGAAAAAAATTAATAATATGATGATTTATAATTTAATTATGCATTTACATAATTAGGATCGAATTACTTTTATTTGCAGTTCAAACTTACAATAGAAATATTTTATGACATTTTATTCTTTGCGTTCGTATGAAGTCTGATATAGAGAATTTCTAGAAGTCCTGATTGATTACAATGTAACCAGCCTAATAGTAATCATCATGCAGATAAATGCACAAAATTTAATGAATTGTAGTCAGAGACAAGTGATAACAAGGATGCCACAATTTTTATAATTTTCTTCATAATAGTTGAATAGGAAACTTTTTATCCTACTACCAATGTTGACATTTCTTCTAATTTGAAGTTTTTTTTACGCATTCATAGTTTGTTTTAGAGCTATGTATATATCTAAATTATATCAGACATGGATTCTCCGAAGGTACCTGGGTGTTTATTTTTAAACATTCTGGCGCAAATTCTCGCTTAATAATATTCATTCTCAAGATAAATTATTTCATCTCGATGGAGACTGAATACGGATACTGAATCTTAGTTTTGTGCGTCTGTCTTGATAATAGGTAAATTGTAATGTTCAAATATTGTTTACTCCAATATTTCAATGTTCATTACACTTTCATCAAGGTTGTGAGACAAATTTTTGATATTAAACAACAATATTTTGGTATTATAGTATTTTAATACGAAAATATCGTAGATTAGTCTTACAGAATGAGGTGAAAAACAAGAAATTGTCAGTGGTTTCTAGACTACAAGTCAGCTGTGGACTTTGCGAAAAAGTACATTAACGAATGAAGCAGGACTATGGATCACTAAATCTTATACTTTCACGGAAGAATGACATTAAAACTTCTTCTTTATGTATCAATCTCCTACACCCACATCAGACTCTCAGAATTTTTTTCTTACCACCCACTTTCCTTCAAATCTCCGTTAACATTTCTATCTGAATTTTGTGATCTCCTTTTGAATCTGAGACTGATTTTATTAAAATTCAAATGAGGCAAGCTCGAAATCATAAGGAGCTTGCTTTCTAATATCAGTTTGTATGTCTTGTGTATTTCAGAAATTGGATGAAATTTTCTACGAACTTGCCATCAAGATTATTTTCATTTTTGTTTCCATTATGATGCTTAACATTCAGTGGAAATTTTTCTCTAATTCTCTCTCTGTAATACACATACATCAAATTCAATAATCGATTATGATATTTTTTCTCTGAGAAAAAAAAAACAGTACATGAACTCTGTAAACTTTTATGTGACAACACATGATTGTCCGTCGTCGATTGCAGCGCCACCAGCACCCGCGCACAAGAGCGCAATCATTTGCATTAACAACCCCATACAGTCACGGAAATTAGGGATCAATTCATCCATCTGGGCGCCTAATGGCTTAATGATGCCTCCCTGATAGGGCGAAACGGACCCGGGCTTCGTGAAGGCAGGGCGCGCGCAAGGGAAGGTGAAGCAGGGGACGGCTGAGAAGCATCGGGTGGAGCAAGGAAAGACAGTTGAAGCGCACAGGAGGACGCGGAGGAAGCGGAGTGTGGCGGGGAGGGGCGGGGAGAGGAATGGGGTGAGGGACTTGACGGGCGAGGAGGGGGGAGAAGAAAAGGGGCGTGGAGTCGTGTGGAGGGACATGTGATCGGGGGCGGGAGGGGGAAGGCAGCTGTGCAGCAGGGGCCGATTATTCAGCGCAATTGTGGGCGAGTGGAAAGCCAAGGCGCGGGGGCGGAGCCGGGCGGAGCAGGGAGGCGAGCGGGGGCCGAGCGGGGCCAGGCAGGGGGCCGAGCGGGGGGTGAGCGGGGGCGGGGGCGAGCGGGGGCCGAGCGGGGGCAGGCAGGGGCCGAGCCAGCGGGGGGGGCCGAGCGGGGGCCGAGCGGGGGCCGAGCGGGGCCGAGCGGGGCCAGGCAGGGGGCCCGGCCGGGGGCCGAGGGGGCCGAGCGGGGGCCGAGCGGGGGCCGAGCGGGGGCCAGGGGGCCGAGCGAGGGCCGGCAGGGGCCGGGGGGAGGCGGCGGGGAATGAGCGGGGGGCCGAGCGGGGTGGTGAGGCCGAGCGGGGGGCAAGGCAGGCGGGGCCGAGCGGGGGCCGAGCAGGGGCCGAGCGGCGGGGGCCGAGCCGGGGCTGAGCGGGGAGCCGAGCAGGGCCGAGCGGGGGCGGCAGGGGCCGAGCGGGGGGCCGAGCGGGGCGAGCAGGGGCGAGCGGGGGCCGAGCGGGGGCCGAGCGGGGGCCGAGCGGGGGCGAGCGGGGGCCAGGCGGGGGCCGAGCGGGGGCCGAGCGGGGGCCGAGCGGGGACCGAGCGGGGACCGAGCGGGGACCGAGCGGGGACCGAGCGGGGACCGAGCGGGGACCGAGCGGGGACCGAGCGGGGACCGAGCGGGGACCGAGCGGGGACCGAGCGGGAACGGAGGGAGGTCGGAGCGGAGATTAATTTGAAACCGCTTTGCAGCCGCGCTCCATTACTGAGTAACGTATGGGACAGACGAACTCGACCAGCGACGCGGCACTCACAATGCCCTCGCCTCGCCCCGCCCCCTCCCTCTCTTACCACGCCCCTCCCCCCTCAGCGCTTGCACTGTCCCCTTCAGTCCGGTCGTGGCCGGACTCACCCCCTCACCTCGCCCCCCCCCTCGCGCTCTTCTTCCGATTTCCCTACTCCGCCAACATCTGCCCACATTACTCCCGCTTACACTACAAGTGATAATCCAAACTTCCTCATTCCATTCCTCGTTTCATACACTTCAATCGTGCGAACAAGGTCTTATAATTTTCCCTGCATGTAAAAAACCTTTTTGAGTTATTTATGTTTTCTAATTTAATTTAGTTCGTATCAATACACGTGCATAACTATACACGCCTGTTATTAGTTGTTTCGTCTGATTTTAAACCCCGTCCTCCGTTGCTACAGTTGGAAACCTTTTTACGATGTTTCGTCGCCTGTCACATTAGTTTTTTCTCCAATTTTTTTACTGTAAATAAAGCATTATTTGGTAGAGATTATGAAAATTAATTTCTAATGCTCTATAACCTTTCGTTTTAAGAATGACAAGAAAAATCGAAATCTAACTTGGTTGCGTTTTCCCATTCTCTCTCTTCTACATCGCACCATTCCCTTCTCGCTTGCCGTCGTTCTACTCTCTCCGTCTCGGTTGTGTGCTGGACTCTTCCGCGTCGCCAGAGATTCGACGCCTCTCAGCCCCTGACTAGCGCCCACGCAGGCAAATATCCTCGCCCGCGCCCCGCCCCCGTCCCCGCGCGCTCCGGACAAGCGACCGCGCGACACGACGCGACGCTACGCGACGCTCCCAACGCCGCCGACGCGCTTCCCAATCCCCCGCCCTCCGCCCTCCGAAACTTTCCCGAAAGGGAAACCTCGCCCGTGATTCTCGCCAGCCGCTCTCCCAGAACCTATCTAACCTCCGGCCCATGCCTCACAAGCGCGCTCGCCCGCCCACACTCGCCCACCCTCACACACACTCACGCACACACACACGCTCGCCCCGAGCGTTCCGGCCGCGATTGTCTCCGCCCTCCGCCCCGCCCACCCAGACTATCCACCGCACCCTCTTCTCTGCGGCGCCGACTCCCGACGCCCCTCGCACTTAGTAAAGCATTTCGCCACCGCACATTTTATAGCCTTTCATTAGTTAATGCAGCCGTTTGAATATACCCTCCGCGCCGCCGGACCTTTTTTTTTTTTTTTTTTTGCTCCTTTTCCTTTTATTTCCGCGGGGGCCACATATATCGCCAAAGAACCGCGCGAGCGGGCGGGCGGGCGGGCGGGCGGCGTCCTCTGAATGGGCGTCCGCTGGCCACCGCGGCCGCTTACGCTGATCGCCCGCGCCCAAGGGCGATAGGCGCACTCGTGCCTTTTTGCGCGGGCGGCGTCCAAAGGCGCCTCTCCCGATGCGGTCGGCACCGGAAGCCGGAACTCGGCGGAGGGTCCTAAGAGTAAAAAGCATCGCCCGATAAATTGCGCTCTTTTTCCTATCGCGGGCAGAAACCGCTCGCCCCTCGCGGAAACCCTCCTTCCGCCCTCGCCCCGCCCTCGCCCGCGTCCGTCCTCTGGCCCCCGACCGCGAGGATCGGCCGTATTACGGCGGTAATTTATGGCGATTCTGCTTTCTGTACAATCGAGCTATATTTTGTCTCCATTCGTCATTTTCCATCCCACTACTTTTTCTCCAGTTTCTTTTTTTAAGAATAAACTAGAATGGAGTTTTGAGTCAGCAATTTTGGAAACAAAGGATAGTTAATATCAATGATTTTCCAAAAAGTATGCATGAAAATTGCAACTCTTATATTCGCATTCGATTAAAGAATTTTTTTTGGAGATTTTAATAAGATATTTTTACATAATATAAAGTTTAACGTACTAAATTTAAAAAAAATAATTCGTCCATGTAATCAAGCCCTCCAAAATTATTTTATATATTATTACAAATAGACTTCCGTTCTATTTGTAAAATACGGTCTCAAAACGTCTAATTTAGTTGGAGCATTTTAGTATTTTTATAGATTAAATATAATTGTATATGAGAGAGAAATATTATATTTTTTTTCTTTTCTAGGTATCCCTCATTACTCAATATAACACAAACCCATTGATTGTGAATAGTGAAAATAAAGGAGACAGAATAGTTCCGACGCAACCTACCACAACTTTGATGTCGGCATCACATAGCTGGCATTCCATTAACATTGACCGCAGTTCTATTCCCGGAAGACCCAATGAAAACCACGCTGCTTTCCGTTGTACAATTCATTGCACTTGGTTCAAGTGCATTTTCAAATAATGAAAAGCACGCTGCAACATATGAATGAAGATTTCGTTTGTAATAGTGAGCAATCATCACAGGACAGGAAAATTGCTCGAGAAATATGTTAAGGAAAAAAGCGTGAACTTCAGTATTACTCAAAAAAGGCTTATTGCAAAATATGCTCTTTTTCGCCGGTTTTGGCCGGCTATTATGAAATAATAAAATAATTTACTGACACAAATGCGATGACAAAATCAAATTTGGTATTAACCCAATATTCTAACGACACTCTTCGAAAAACTAATTTAACAATAATATGTTTTAAATGATTTGGCTGATTCCTCATGTCAGTGACCGCAGTACTGTCGATAATCTATATAATAAACCCACTTATAATCAGAAAAACACGAATGTATAATTCTACATTAGAGGGAAGGGTCATATGGGACGAGTGTCAAGTTACAGATATTCTTGAAAATTATAATCATAAAAACTTCAAAAACAAGGATTTAGGATGTAAAAAAAATTTCATTTCCTGTGTGGCCAGCAAAATCGGGTTTCGAACGTTGGCACACGGCCTTCGAGTCTTATATACGTCTACACAAGGACACGGAGCTTACGACTACGAGACCCGAGGCATGAATGCATTTTCGTTGAACTCTCTTCATTTTCAAAAGTTGGAAAAGTTAGAAATAATGGTAGAAAAAATATTTTGCTGTAGCACTTGTTTATTTATTTATTTATTTATTTATTTATTGTTCTTGAAATTTAGAATAATAAAGGTACATCGTAGGGAACACTATTCCCGATTGAACTTTCGTAATGCCAAAATATAATTTTCACTTACTGATACTTTCAAACACAGGAATGTTTTAAAGTATCAGTTTACATATTTGGATAGATAACAAGAAGAAAAGTGTAGAACAGCAAAGTCGTTATTACTGAATGAATATTAGGGTAAGCACAGCAACAGCTTTCAGCTACTTCTACATTTAATAGCGCACAAGTATTATGTTATTTGTTCCATATTCTGGCCAAAAAGCGACAAGTTATGACTTTATGCCTTGAGTATTACATTTAATATTTATCGTTTCATTACGACTTAAGACCCCCTTAAAAATATGCAATATACATCATGGAAAAAATAAAATCCAGGTAAAATCATTTAGGTTTGAATTAATGAATCGCTCATTAACGTAGAAAATAAAATAAACAATTGCTTACGGAAAAATAACCACATACATTTATTTTCAAACTTAAGTTTGCCCTAAATGTGTTTCTAAAATCCATTATTTTCGTAGCTGCACTTCCAACCCGTTAGTTTTATGTGACATAAACTGTTAACATGTCAGATATTTAGAAGTCATACAAGAACTTCTGTGTCGTATTTACTGTGGTGTGTCATTTTTTGACACAATTTCTCTAAAAGCCTCAAGTCCAATTATTTCTTTTTTTAATATTGAAATGTTCCAGTTGTTAGAAAATTTTAAAAATATAAATATATTTAACATTTACAGTGTTCATTACAATATTACGTTCGACAAGAAGAAATATAGTCAATTTTAGAAAACTGTCTGCAATTTGCTACGATAAATGTAAACATCTGTCTATAATTTGACTCAACAGTCATTACAAGTAATGTTCTCCAAAAACACTAAATTGGCATTTCTGCCAGCACTAGCAGTAATTTAACGAGATCTAAATATTTAAAAATACGAATACTTCTGTTTTATGCGTAAATTAAATATGTTTCCATAATACGTTTTAATAACTATAATGGTCAATATAATAAAAATAGTGATACTTTTATTTTATATGCATATACTACTTACTTTTTAGCTGTTCTAGTAACCAAACAGGCTTTTAAATTTCATTATCATTAATATAGAGTAGAAATAATAATCTGATTAGGTTATTTTTTAGTAGCAGACTCTTGGATATCCTATTTTCAACTTCATGCATCTTTTCATGTTATTTTCTTAAAAATACCTAATATCTCTTTTTATCTCGTTTTCGAACAGAATGATTTTCTAAAAAGTAACTATTTTCTGCAATAAATAAAACACTAAAAAGTCTTCCATTTGCATAATAACAAATTCCTTTATGTCGACTTGCAAACGTAACTACATATGCCAAATTTATCATTGAAGTTATTTTAATAAATGATTCATTTTGGGGCAAGACTGAGCAAATACAAACGTTGAAGAGCAGAAGAGAGCAGGCATGCTTCGTCGCGGTCCAACTTCACCTGTGGTCACCACCTGTAGGCTCTGTTCGCCCAAGCTACGATGTATGGCTCCCTACATCCGGCGCATTATAGAATAACACATCACTTACCCTCATGAATATGTAAACGGATGCTGGTTTTCATCCCCGCACAAACGTGTATCATCATTAAATATGAATTTCAGTTAGTCTACTTTTATGATTTTCATAAATTAAAATATCCATTAAAACTATCGTCAATGGGATTGCCAAAATCTAAAGCTTGGCTTATTGTTTTGCATGTCTTCATTATTCTCCGCCTTTGCCTGAATAATAAATGTTTTTATAGGTTTAAGCGATTTAATCTGTGTGCAGAATACATTCGAAACAAATAATTAAAACAGCTTAATGAAAATGAAAATCATTATTGTGATGATGGAAGTATAATACTCTTGCATGTATTTCCAACGAAAGAAGTGATAATATATACTGGATACGTAACTCATTGTTCACCAGCAATGTTTGATAAAATATTATCAGATAGATAGATCCTCGATTAAAAGTGTTTTTAAATATACTTGTAGGATATTATAAGAGGTATTACTAGGAATATTATAGATTATCATTAAACATAAAAAATCATAAAAGGTAGTGAAGAGCTTAACATTTTTATAATCATGACATGAAATTCAACGATAACATTTTCTTCTATTTCTCCTGTATTACGACAACTACTAGCTATATTTTATTTCCAAGAAGCGTACGATTTAAGAGAGAGAACAGAGAAGGTGGCATTTCAATGAATATATCTTCCAAACACTCGAATATTCAAAAAAATGTATTTAAAAATCTCAAGCAGGAATTGTTATTTCGTTGTGTTAATCACAGGTGTGGAGAATCAGCGACCTAGGATGTTCCCTGCAGTTTTCTCAGAATAAAATGAACCATATATTACAAAGGCGACCAATAACAAGCATTATTACAAACGCGTACAGACAGACTGACAGACTACGTCGGGTAAAAATAAAGAAAAACTCTTTTTTACAATGAAACACTAAATTAATGGATTTAATATATATTATAAGCAGTTACAAAATACATTTCAAAAGTTTTTATATATACACTAAAAAAACTTGACTTTCACATCAGACACTTGCTTGGTGCTGTCCACACGTAGCTTTGGAGTACCGTCTGCAGACGTACCTCGTCATGCAAACTTTGATAGCCGTCGTTCCATTAACATCGATCAATGTTGAGAATAAAAACTTAAATGTTACAAGTCAAGGAGTTTGTAATCATTATTCCCAACATTGGACAATATAGCGACAAAAATATCACTATCGAAACTACAAAGTCGTAGTCTACTGGACGATGCGTGTTAAAATGGCGTACACCGGAAATAGACACATGCACAAGATTACGTGTATTTCACTGGCTATTCACACAATGGAGCTGCACAGAGTTTCAGAAACGAGAAGTGGTGGAGAGGGGGTAAGGGGGTAATGATATGGATTTACAAAATATATTTTAAAGAGTTTTATAGATAACCTAAATGGCTTGACTCTTGACTCTGACGTGTTTGGTGCTGCCCCCACATGACTTTTGAGAAGCGGTTCGCAAAAGTACATCACGTGACCTTTGTTATGATCGCCATCGTCCCATTGTGATTGCTAAACGTTCAGAACAAACCTTAAATGCTGCAAGACAAGGCTTTAGTGTTTATTATTTATAATCTTAGCCAATAAAGAGCCAAAAATATCTCTGACATAACTACAAAGTCGTAGTCTACTTTACTATGTGTGTTAAAATGGCGTACACCGGAAATAGACGCATGCACAAGATTACGTGTATTTCACTGGCTATTCACACAATGGAGCTGCACAGAGTTTCAGAAACGAGAAGTGGTGGAGAGGGGGTAAGGGGGTAATGATATGGATTTACAAATATATTTTAAAGAGTTTTATAGATAACCTAAATGGCTTGACTCTTGCAGCTGGGCGAAATGTTTGGTGCTGCCCCCATGACTTTTGAGAAGCGGTTCGCAAAAGTACATCACGTGACCTTTGTTATGATCGCCATCGTCCCATTGTGATTGCTAAACGTTCAGAACAAAACTTAAATGTTACAAGTCAAGGAGTTTGTAATCATTATTCCCAATATTGGCCAATATAGCGTCAAAAATATCACTCACATAACTACAAAGTCGTAGTCTACTTGACTATGTGTGTTAAAATGGCGTACACCGGAAATAGACGCATGCACAAGATTACGTTATTTCACTGGCTATTCACACAATGAAGGATCACAGTTTCAGAAACGAGGAGTGGTGGAGAGGGGGTAAGGGGGTAATGATATGGATTTACAAAATATATTTTAAAGAGTTTTATAGATAACCTAAATGGCTTGACTCTTGCAGTTGACGTGTTTGGTGCTGCCCCCACATGACTTTTGAGAAGCGGTTCGCAAAAGTACATCACGTGACCTTTGTTATGATCGCCATCGTCCCATTGTGATTGCTAAACGTTCAGAACAAACCTTAAATGCTGCAAGACAAGGCTTTAGTGTTTATTATTTATAATCTTAGCCAATAAAGAGCCAAAAATATCACTGACATAACTACAAAGGCGTAGTCTATTGAACGACGCGTGTTAAAATGGCGTTCACCGCAAATAGACACGCGGACAAGATTACGCGTATTTCATTGGCTATTCACACAATGAAGGTGCACAGAGTTTCAGAAACGAGGAGTGAGGGAGAGGGGGTAAGGGGGTGAGGGAAGCTGTCAGCATTAGTTGCGTCGTCTGACAAACGACGCCTTTGTAATCGAGGGTTAATGTTCAAAGGTGTTTGCTCGAAGCGCGACGAGAGAAGTAGTTACGACCAACCCCTTCAGGCCACATTCCGCCACCAGGAAGTAGGTAATTTTCAGTAACCTCTCATTTTACTTTCTCCTTACGGAGTAGAGAATAAGTTTTGTAATGCTGCCCGAGAAAACGACGAATTTTCGGCGGAAGAACTATTATTAGAGGGACCTGGTTACGAAACATTGGGTACATCCAGTTGGCAAATTTAGAAAAAAGGTGTAACTCGTGGTGTATGCAGAATCCACGTTTTGTGTGTCCTTGATACCGACGAATCGAATGACGGCAAAACGTCAGTTCATCTATGAACAACGCTAGCAGCTAAACCGTTCAGCCGATTTTCTCCAAAACTGATATTCCCCAATAAATCTTACTAATGTCACGTCCCTTTGAATTTGAAACCGAAATTTTAATTTTGGAGATACTTTACTGAAGTCCCTGCGACATTTTCAAAATGTTTTAAAAAGTGGCTCAATTGTTTTTGATTAACTTTTGTTGTTGGATAGTGTAAAGTATGTTTAAGAGAATGGTGAAGGTCCCGTGATCGTTGGGAACTCTGATTTTTCGAAAATTTCAAATGTTCTAAATTATTTTCAGTGTTCCTACAATTAAAATATTTAAGATACATATTTGCCCCTTCATGAAATGTGTTTCTTAAAGATATATTTTGAAATAAGATCATGAACAATTTGCCAAAAATTTGACTATTTTTCGCGTAATAGATTGTGAATACAAGCGAGAAAGTACTACGTGTTGTTTTATAAACATTTGTTTCTGGTAGCGATGACAAGGACCTAGGTATGATGTGAAATGTGACCGTTTATTGTAAAGTCACACATCCTGCCAGCCTTACAGCATTTGATCTTGGGCATTTTTACAGACCAATGATCTAACTACAAAGCCCTGCTTCGGCCGTTCTGTTCCAATTTCACTCTAATACGAAATCTTCAACGACTGAAAGCAAATGATAAACATTTATTGAATGGATTATCGCAAAAAAATCATCAGAGCTTAATACCTCTTTCATGGCAAGTCTCCAGTTTTGCATTTTCAGCCTGAGGGTGACAGGAATTTCGACCCTAGGGAGATAGCTAGGTCAAAAAACAGTCGGTCTGGAGGAGAATTCCAGCAGCCGACTGCTCTTATGGGTATTTTCTCGTCGTTTCTCCGATCAACACCAGGCGAATGCCGGGGAAGTACCCTAACAAACGGGCCACAAACCAAACGCGATCTTTCCTTCCTCTTCCTTGTTGTATTTCCCCCCTTACACTTGCATCCATGCACTTACCATACATGTCAGGATACCCGTCAGGAACTTGGAACTAGTCGTGATGGGGGCGGTGCCCCACTGCGGGTGTTACCGGTGGAGCGGA
This sequence comes from Teleogryllus occipitalis, assembly GCA_011170035.1. Taxonomy (NCBI): domain Eukaryota; kingdom Metazoa; phylum Arthropoda; class Insecta; order Orthoptera; family Gryllidae; genus Teleogryllus; species Teleogryllus occipitalis. Next base: position 13,869 of record BLKR01011633.1, read on the forward strand.
AAACCCCTCGTTACCCGACGTGTAGGTCGGAGACGTATCTCACCAACCAGAGAGGGAGAATCATTGCCACCTCCGTGGATAAGACATTGACTACACGAACGGGACGAACGACCGCAGCAGTTGTCGCGCCCGCAGACGCAAACGAGTCCCTTGCGGGGGGGGGGCGCGAGGTGCTGGCGGGAACGGCGGCAGAACGACGCGCGAGCGGGATTCCAGGGGACAGCGCGTCTGTCTTGCGCCCCGCCCCCTCCCCCGCCCCCGCCCCCAAGCGATTCGTCACCGCGCAGCACCGGCACCGCGTCGCTGCCCATTAACCGAATTGAGGCACGCCGCCACCACCGCCGCCACCGTCGCCACCACCACCACCGCCTCCGTCACAGCCATCACCACCGCCGCCACCCCCGCCGCGGTGAGTTTCTCCCCCGCGAGAGAAATTACGCTAAAAGTAAGACCACTTGGTGCAGGGTTGTCAGATCGAGTAATTTTGTCCCCCAAATGGGGATTTTGTTTCGTGTTGGGAAAGAATGGGGAACAGATATGGATGCGGAAATGTTTGCGGATATTTTTTTAAATTATTTTCATCGGAAGATGAGATTGAAATATTTTCTCAATTATTATGAATTAAAAAGAAAAAAATAGACATTATTCTCCCTCATTTTTATGCATCAAAAAGAGAAAAATATACGACAGGCATAGAGACAGAAAAATATGAGAAAAATACAATAGTTTAGGGCTTTGATCTTCTCCAAGGACCATGATTGGTTGATTTAAAGTGTTTAAATTTCACAGGAGAGCCAATGGAATTGCCAGGAACAACTCATGTCGTTGGTTCATAATATGGAGAATATTTTTGTAGTTTCAAATTTAGGGTATTTTGTTTCATTTGGGGAAATTCCGGGGTTATTTGGGGGAAATTCCGTAGAAGTGATGGGAAAAGAACTCCCAACACACTTGGCAACCCTGCTTGGTGAGCCAGCTGAACGGTTGGCGGCGCTGTGTTGGGCGACATCACTGAAGTTGGCTCCCCTCATTCCGTATTTGACGAGTAGCGAGCGACTGTTCGCTGAACTTCGAGTACTATGGATGATTTTCTTTCTATTTGCCGAGCGACGAATGTTCGGTTCCCGCCCTATCCTTCGCGTGTCGATCTTCAGACGGATCCACACATTCGGTATTCGATGAGTGGCCAACGACCGCTTGTCGAATTCCGAGTAGTGTGGATGATTTTTTTTCTATTTGCCGAGCGACGAATGTTCGGTGTTCCCTCTATCCATCGCGTGTCGGTCGCGGGGTTTTCTCCTACCAGGTATCTCCCACCAGCGGGGCACCGCCCCAGCTGTGACAAGCTCTAAGTCCCCGGCCGTTCTCCCGGAATGTGTGGTAGTGTAGTGCATGTTAGTGTGTGTGTGTGTGTGTGTGTGTGTGTGTGTGTGTGTGTAAGGGAAGAGGATAGGACAAGGAAGAGGTAGGAAAGATTGCGCGCAGTCGGAGGCCCGTTTATAAGAGTACTGCTCCGGTATTCGCCTGATGTTGATCGGTGAAACCACGGAAAACTACCGATCAGAGCAGCCAGCCGCTAGAATTCTTCTCCAGACAGCGACCGAATTCACCCTAACTCAAAAGCTAGATCCAAAATCCCACCGCCGTCGGGACTGGAACCTAGGACCTCCCGGTCAGTTACATCAGTAGATGCACGGAGCCACAGCTCCCGGTTAAGGCGAAGGAGACGAAGAAGGCTGAGGAGGAGAAAGCGAGAGTGACGGAGAAGAAACGATCGCAGTGCGGGAGGGAGAGAACAGCGAAGGCAGCGGGGCGATGCAATCAATTATGCAGATGGTTCGAATGAACCCTCTGCTGCAGCTTTTGTCTACTCCTGTTCTTTGAGTCTTTCTCGGGTGGATTTGTGACCCTGTGCGGCAATGTTCTCGTCATAAAGGAATTAGAACTCGTTCTTCACGACACAGAGGGCGTCTATTACGGAGCAGCCGAAATTATGAACCGGGAGATTATTACAGCGGCATAACGCATTCAATACGCGACCCCAGCTCAAGCCACTGAAACCGCACTTTATTCTCGTCTCAAAGCGGCTGCTTGAATCCTACGAAATGAAATGAACGAGTCCCACCACTGCAGTAGTAGAAATCGTACGATTATTTTAAATGTATTTTCTTCTCTCGATGCCAAGATGCTCCATGCTTTCTTTTCATTTTGTAACTTCTCGACAAACTCTTTTCAAATGGTATAATTTGTGAAAACCTCCACGATTGAAAAGTAAAGAGAAATAGTGAAACAGGTGATGGATATTTCTTAGAAACTTTGAAAATTGAAAAAAATCGTTTCAACTCAGGAAAATTTTCAACAAAATAATGTATATTTTAAATTGAATTACTATTATTTTCAAAACTTTTCATTACTACATTAATACTGATTAAGTGGCGTGGAATCATTAAAACTTTTTCTTCTGTGAAAATTTTTAGATGCCATTTAATGATGTTCACGTGATATCCTGTACAGTCTTCTATTTCTCGAATACACAATGAATATTCCTTCTTTCGATCTTTCATCTAGTTTCTTGATGTATGGGTTTGTTTCTGTAATACAATTTACACTCTAATGAATGTAAAGACATTATGAGTGGTTTCTTGCGATTCCATATTTCTATTGGCAACTTATTTCTGTTCTTATTTTATAACACATTATGTAAATATGATGTTGTTGTTGTTGCTTCTGACCAGAATTCATGTCGTAAATTTGCATCAATTAACATTTTACTCGCTGCTTCTGTGATTGTCCTGTTAGCTCTTTACGCTATCATGTTGCTCTGAGTCGCATATGCTGTTGTATGTTAATGTTTTATCCCTTTTCTTTCATAATTATCAGTCAATGCATTTCCACAATATTCTATTCCATTATGACATTGAATGTATAAGACTCTCTCTTTTGTCTCATTTTCTCTGTATTCAATAAAATTTTGAAGATTTTTAGTACTTCTGTCTTTCGTTTTTAAAAACTTCAGATAAAAACCTATAGAACTCGTGTAGAACCTGTAGAACAGCTCCTGTTTAGAACTCTTTCTTCTAATAACAACTGTATTTTTTCTACGACTTTCGTAACCTTGAACATTTTCAAAGTGTAATAAATGAAATATAGTTATCGTATTTCCTAACAGTACGTTATTAATGAGGTAATAGAAGTATAAATATAAAGCTTTCTTAATTGATTAAAATGTTCATGCTACACGTTCGTCAGGACTCTGCAACTTCACAAGCGCAGTAATTTCTGAATCGTAGTAACGAAAGCATCAGTTTAAGGTAGCTGTCTACCTAAAAACCATTCTAGAATTTTGGATCTATTTTGTTTTTCCTTGTACATTTGATTTCTTTATGCTTTTAGAGATCAATAAGGTTTTTAAAAAATCGTATTTGTTTATAAAAAATTGGCAAAAATTAATGTTTTTACTTCAAACATCATAACTCTACAATAAATTGGCTTATTTTGATAATTCTTTTTTTAATGTAATCACAATTAAATATTCTTGCGAATGAACCAGAATAGTAAAGGTGCTGTAAAAACTGAAAAGTCAGGATTTGCTTAATTGAGAAAGATAATTGTTTATTAATTTATTCTGGGCATTTTAGTTTATGAAACTGAAACTTTTAGTGACAGAGTATCTAGTTCAATCACTAGAGTATATCATGTGTTATATGCTTTCAAATAAATTATATTATTATCTTTAATAGTTTATGATTTATGATGTTTGACATGCATGAATGGGCTGAATATTCCCAATTCGGGAAAACGCATCTGACGTTTTTTCACTAATGAATTGACAGTTGACACCCGTTTCGAAAAAATATATTTCCTCAATAACTAAGACACGTAGGAAGAAACGGTTGAAAGCACTTAAAAGAGAATAAAACAGAGCATACCACACAATAAAATTGAAAAAAAACGACATTTTACGATTTTTTATCATTCTCAGTTAGACATCTACCTTGCATTTTTGAACCATTTGCCCTAAACTTAGGTCTACAACAAAGTAATACCATCAAAAAATGCTTATTAGCAATCTAGAACGCTCATCAGCCACGTTCTTTGAAAGGGAATTACGGCCGCCATTGCGAGTCGAACGTAGAACGTAGCCGTGACGGCTTCAGCGAAAGAGCTCAATGCCCTTCTTGGAATCAATCGCGCAAATCCGCTAGAAGCGCAGCCGAGCGGAGGCCAGCGGAGGCGGTGTGCGGAACCGCGCCCGCAGGCGGCAAAAGCACAAGTTGCGCTGTCGGCGGAGGAGGGGGCGGGGCCGGCTTGAGCATCCCTTCGCCCGCGCGCTAATGAGCGGATTAAGGTGCTATCGATCTCTAATGGCTAATGGAATACGCTCGACCCGCCCTCAGGCGGCCTGCGCCTAGCGGTCGGCCGACGGGGTCGAGGTCCCTCTTCCCACAGAGTGACCCGTCATGGGATTTCGCGCACTCTGGTGGACGCAGATTGAGACGCGGATTGGAGAAGAGGGATGTCGAGTTTCCAAAATATGCTTTAAACATCGATACAGGGAGTCCCACCAACAATGAGCCACCCATATAACTTCTAAACGGTTCACGATATCGAAATGCAACCGGGAGCGGTACCTCAGTGCATCAACTGATGTCACTGCAGCGCCTCTGACCGGGAGGTCCGAGGTTCGAGTCCTGACGGCGGCAGGATTTTCGAACCTAGCTTTTCAGCTAGATCGAATTCAGTCGCTGTCTGGAGGAGAATTCTAGCGGCCGGCTGCTCCGATCGGTAGTTTTCCGTGGTTTCTCCGATCAACACCAGGCGAATGCCGGAGCAGTACCCTACCAAACGGGCCACGGAACGCGCGTGATCTGTCCTTGCTCTTCCTTGTCCTATCCTCTCCCCTTACACACACACTTATACTAACATGCACTACACTACCACATATTACGGGAGATCGGTCGGGAGCTTAGAGGTTGTCCCGGCTGGGGCGGTGCCCCGCTGGTGGGAGAGTCCTGGTTAGGGGGAAACCCCGCTTGCCGACGGTAGGTCGGCGTCAGATCTCGCCATCTAGCAGGGAAAGATCACCGCCATCTTCCGCAAAAAAGTCATGCACTACACTAACGGCACTAATGACGGCAGTTGACGAGCCTGGAAACACGAAAATATCAATCAATCGAAATGCAGCTTTTACTGAACAATGTGGAATTTTGGGGCAAGCAATATGCTGTAGAGATAAAGTTTGAAATATTTTTATTTTTTGAGAAATTCATAATATTAAAGCTCATGTTTTTATCATCGATATTTTGTGTTTTAGGTTTTACGTTTTCTATGTTTTGATTGCGAATGAAGAATACCCATAATCACAATTGAGTTAAAGGTAAAATATGAACTCATAGCTCATGGAACCATTGTGAGTTTATGTGTACGAATAAAAAAACGCTGTTTGTACTATCTTTATCATACGTCCATTGGTTTTTCTATTTTTAATTAAGTTTTCCGCTAAATTTTAATTATAAATTAATAAACATGGCCGCTGTGACATTAAATTCTGTTGCGCCCGAATATAATGTTAAAGGTTATTAAACCACCTTCAAAATATTCATGTTTGAAAACATCGAAATTTTCGGCGATGTATTATTAATGCCGATAGTTTAATTTTCACCATTAACTTTTAGTATCGATGTATGTTTTGATAATGATATCGCATCACTAGCGGAGAAGGGATGGAACAGTTCTGAAGTGGGAAAAGAAATAATTGGACAGGGCAGTCAGACTACTGTCGAGTTAACTACATTGGTCTGGCCATTGGATATTTCCCACTCCTTCCAATGAACCACGCACACGAGGTAGGAATATTTTTGGAACCTAAGCGTGATTAACAGTTCCTACAATCCAAGAGTAGGGGGGCGAGTTCAGTAGAATATCCTCTAGAGCTTACGTTGTGATGCATTGGTGTCTTTTAGATTGAAAAACTGCGGTCGGAAATAGTATTCTCGAGGATAGAGTAGAAATACGAAAATATTGCCTGTTTTCACAATAATCTATTGTATTGAAAGAAACATGAAGATACGCACGATTCAAAACCATTTATTTCCAATTTTTCACTTGTTGTAGCTACTCTAAGTCAATGAACATACAACACGTATGCGCAGCTCGAAAAGAGACGCTGATAACTTACACAACGACTTAACATATACCATTACTTACTACGAGAACTTAATAATTTTCTGAGAAACTAAATCTCACATAAGCCCCTGTTCAGATCTTCAGAGTTAGCTGAGAGCTAGTATTACCGTTTCCTAGACCTCTTGACTACGTGCTTCTTGGGGACGATCTAGGATAAGACTGTATACAGTAGCTACATGCATACAGTTGATCGATACTTTCCATGCTTTCTTCGATCAATTCCAAACGAGTGCCGGTACAGAACCCTATCAAACAACTCACCAAGCACGCGAGTTTCCTCATTATTTTCGCAATCTCTCAACTCACTGACAATTACACTTATAACTAAAATTGCAACTACATAACCACACAATGTCGGGAGCTCAGAGCTTTCAGGGCTTGGACGGTGCCGCGATGATGGAGATACCTAGCGAGGAAAATCTACCGCAAGCCGACGTGTAGATAGGCGCGAAAAATTATCATCCATTACAGATGATCACCACCACTTCCATAGATAAACATTCACTATACTAACCTGACAAATGAGAATAGCAGTCGTTTATATACAGTAGTTTGCTAACAGTCATTAGTCTCGTAAGTGAAGTGTATTTCTTTATCTCTGGAGATGGAGATGATCTTCTCTCCACTGGATAGTGAGATCTGACTCCTACGCACACGTCGGCTTGCAGGGTTTTCCTCAATCAGGTATCTCCCACTAGTGGGGTACAGTCCCAGCCGGGACAAGCTCTAAGCTCCCGACCGGTCTCCCGGCATATGTGGTAGTGTAGTGCATGTGAGTGTAAGAATGCGTAAGGAGAGAGGACGGGACAAGCAAGAGGAAGGAAAGATTACACGCGGTCCGTCACCCACGTGATGCAACATTGACATTCGCCTGATGTTGATCGGAGAAACCGTTGAAAACCCCCGGCCAGGGCAGCCGGCCGCTGGAATTCTCCTCCAGACAGCGGCTGAATCGCTTGTGGAGTGGTCGCATGAGGGCGCGGCGGCGGGGCGCAGATTAGAGGGAGAGCTTTGCGGGGGAGGGGCCCAGAGCCCTGCGGTTCGAGGTCGCGGAAGCGGCGAAGCGCCAAGCAGGTGCGTGCGGTCGCACTCACCCGCGCTCTCAGACGCTCCCGGGCAGAGAGAGACAGAGGGGCAGAGATGAAATGGGAGAGAGATAGATGCAAAGGGAGGGAGAGGGAAAGGGAAAGAGACAGAGGGAGACAAAGAGAGAGAGAAAGACAGAGAGAGAAAGACAGAGAGAGAGAAAGACAGAGAGAGAGAAAGACAGAGAGAGAGAAAGACAGAGAGAGAGAAAGACAGAGAGAGAGAGAGACGGTGAGAGAGAGAGAGAGAGAAAGACAGAGAGAAAGACAGAGGAGATAAAGACAGAGAGAGAGAAAGATAGAGAGAGAGAAAGACAGAGAGAGAGAAAGACAGAGAGAGAGAGAAAGACAGAGAGAGAGAAAGACAGAGAGAGAGAAATACAGAGAGAGAGAAAGACAGAGAGAGAGAAAGACAGAGAGAGAGAAAGATAGAGAGAGAGAAAGACAGAGAGAGAAAGACAGAGAGAGAGAGAAAGACAGAGAGAGAGAAAGACAGAGAGAGAGAAAGACAGAGAGAGAGAAAGACAGAGAGAGAAAGACAGAGAGAGATAATCAACTGTTTCCACACGTGAATGTTCGCTTCCGACAGAAGCTACGTACGTCTAGGTAACGCACGAAGGGAATGCGTCTCGTATTCTACAACCAGATCAAAGGACGAACGGAATACATGTTTCGAAAGCTATTTGAAACATAACAAGTGCGTACACTTGTTGGGTAATCAGCATTTACGAAGAATTTAACTAGAATTTACCGACAGAAAATTTGAGCTTTTGAATAAAACTCCATTTGTTTCTAGTTTCAGGTTAACTAAACGTTTCTATAGAATGCAATCGAATGTCCCTTGAGTACTGTAAACCGAAAAGTCACCTAAAGGTGGCAGCGCCTACAAACAAATGTCAACCAAACCATATCAAAAATTAAGGTTAATTTGTGGCTAATTAAAGGACCTATTCCCGGATTTTCGTCTTTTGAATTCCCGAAATCGTGTGCGCTGCCGCATGATTTTTGGAATATGAATGCTGGAATAATTCAGTTCCGAGAGCCTAAAATTAGCCTTAAATTTTAAGTAGGTTTTTATATTTTCCTCTGTGGTTTTGGTTTTTCGTGTTTAGAATTCGCCAATTAGAACGTATGTTAACGGTATATTATTGTACAGCCCTGATCTTCGGAAAATAAGAGATCATTTTTTCCCTAGTATCTAAAACTATCCTTTAATTTTGAATTCATTTTAGTTGACTTGCAATGATGGGAAGTTGTATTTTTTTAGGTGGGCGCTGATAGGTTTACGCACACGAATTTGGGAAATCCAAAAGAGACTAAAATTCGTAAATAGAGCATTAATTAGGCAAAATTAGTCTTTAATGTTAGATATGGTTTGGTTAAGATTGGTTTTTAGGCGCTGATGACTTTAGAAGGCTAGAAATACGGATAGTGTTGCCACAAAATTATCTATGTGAGTCACGACAACGATCTTACGTGATGCGAATGGAGTGTTGATGGGAGTCACGGTGTGCATTCAGATGATGGTACTTGCAATTGTCTTATTCTCCCAAATATTATCGCATGCAAAACTGTTAATTATTGAGGTCTCCAGTGGGAGTATCCTCGCTCACCTGTAACACTACTAAGCTTGCTAGGTTGTAGTTCATATACAATTTTGTAAAGCGCTTACTTCGCTATTCAATAAAGAAAACAAATAATAATAATAATAATAATAATAATAATAATAGTAATAACAATAATAATAATAACAATAATAATAGAATATTTATTTTCATCAAATTTGTTGTGGGTCCTGATAAGTCAACTGACTTAACATCAGGTGCCCATAATTACATAAATGGTACAGTATTTTTTTTTACATTTATAGCATTGAGATACCATAATTTTACAGTAACATTGACACAATCAGTGCAAGATTTGATTAAATAACAAAAAGAAAAAAAATACTTTCATTTTACCTTTTTAACAAATATTTAAGGTTTTGCTCTATGTCTGTATTGTTACTATTTCTTTAATAATATAATACATATAATTAATATATAAGTTCACACAGGTGTTTGGTGCATTCACATTTCTGATAAAGATAGTCATTTATTTTGATCACATAATATATAATAATCCCTATACCAAAATTAACAAATAACATAATTATTCAACACTATTAATTACATTGTTTACACATAAATACTGATTTTCTGCAATTATTCCATCAAACATATTTATTGTCTTATTTATGTGTTTTTTAAAATTTTGAAAAAAATGAAATAATAATAATAATAATAATAATAATAATAATAATAATAATAATAATAATAATAATAATAATAATAATAAAGATAGTGGCACTGTCAGTTGCCACGTTTACGTCGAAGAACGTCCTAGTATCGCTTACGTAATTCCTTCACGATCTTCTTCTGAGGCGGAAATCAAGCTTACGTGCAAAGGAAGGTATTTATCTCAACAAACCCGCCATGTAATATATTTCTGTTGGTGATCATGTATTATCTTAAGCGATGGGTTTCGTGTGGTACGTCAATGTGATACATCAAGAGATAAAAAGAAGTGTTGTAGTTGTTGATAGTAACCAAGTTGTAGTTGGCTGTCTGAAATAAAACAGAGTATCTCCACGCAAAAAGCTGTTATATTTATTGAATCGGAGCTACAGTATATTACCGTAGATTGATAAACTGAGCTTATTATACAACACTTTGTACAGCGCGGTATGACCTGAAGAGTAAAAGTAGCCATTGCGCATTGTTTTTCTTGGAACAGTGTTTGCACGTTCCTCGGATCGGGCATCGTCACCCAGCCAGCAGGGATGGCACTCGCGTCCGCTGTTGAGTCCGGGCGATGGTCGCCGATCCGAGAGTCGTGGCCGCGGATTCCGATAATCGAACGTTAATTGCGTGGATCAGGCTGCGCGAAGCTCCCACGGCGCCTTCACCCCCACCCCACCCCACCCCACCCCCTTCCTGGGAGCGGTAGCTCAGTGCAACAACTGATGTCACCGCAGCGTCTCTGACCGAGAGGTCCTAGGTTCCCACTCCCCACGGCGGCAGGATTTTCGACACTAGCATTTCAGCTAGGTCGAATTCACTCGCTGCCTGGAGGAGAATTCTAACGGCCGGTTACTCTGATCGGTAGTTTCCCGTGGTTTCTCCGATCAACACCAGGCGAATGCCGGAGCAGTACCCTATCAAACGGGCCACGGACCGTGCGCGATCTCTTCCTGGTTCTATCCTCTTCCCTTACACACAGACACTTACACTAACATGCACTACACTACCACATATGCCAGGGGACTGGATGGTAGCTTAGAGCTTGTCCCGGGTGGGGCGGTGCTCCGCTGGTGGGAGAGTTCTGGTTAGGGGGAAACCCCACTAGCCGACGGTAGGTCGGCGCCGGATCTCGCCATCCAGTGGGGGAAGATCACCGCCATCTCCCGAAAAAAACATGCACTACACTAACGGGACTAATGACCAAAGTCGTTGACGCGCCCGGAAACACGAAAAAAATCAATCAATCAATCAATCAATCAACCCATCCCCACCGCCGCACCACAAACTCACGTCATACAATAAGCCACAATCGACACGTAACGATTTCCACGTACAGTCCATGCAGACGTCTCAATGGTTCAAATTTATTTCCATTAACATAGAGTGAAAATATTAAGTAACAAGAAGAAATATTTTTTTAAAAAACGGTGACACACTAATAGAAAATTTCAAATCATTACGAAAGATGTAAATGAACATGTTCACCAATGTTTTTAATTTATCGTTACTGCTTGCACAGCATACAAATAGTATTGTAATGCTGTGGAAAAATCCGGCGTATTTCCGACAGAAAAATTCTTATTTCTGGGCACCTGTGACGATAACGTGGGTAAATTTTGTCCCCATATGTAGTTAATTACATCCTCTAACATGTTGGGTCCTTGAAAGCGAAAAATCGATTGACAGTGAAACGGCGATTGACAGTAAAACCCGTAAGTACACATTACAAGAGGGTTAAAAGGGGTACTTTATCAAATTATGTCGCGTCAGAGCAATAAGTTTATTAGCGTACTCACATTTTATTAAAGGGATGTTGCGCTTGGAAAGGATAAAAAATGTTTTCCGGCAACTGCAAAAAAGTATTCCTGATCCCATGTTCTAACCCACCTCCAGACAATTTTTTTTCTTTTAGCATCGATTGGAAATTTATTTCCAATCTCCAGTCTCCGGTGGTGAAGTGCCGGGTCATCTGAGCTGCGGAGTGTTTGGGAAAGGTGTGGCTGGGATTGCGCCTAGCTGGGGAAAACGACTGGGAGTACCAGGCGTCAGGTTGCGTCACAATATATTGGTCTTTCCGAAGAAAAAAGGATTCACTTCTTAAGCAAACTGTAGGTGAATGTATATTCAGAACTGCGATATTTGTTTGTGTATGATACGGATAATAAATGTGATTTGACACACAACATTTGACTAAATATATGCATTGTAAAAATAGTATTTGGGGAATTTTTAATTGTAAATCAATAGCAGACGTAGTAGCAGACATATGAATCCTTTTTCTTCAAACATATGTAAATTAGCATTGATGTTTCAGTATTCGGGAAATATTAAGTATTCAAGGACGGCTTTAAACGAAGTATAACGGAAAGAAACAATTCTTTAATATTACAATGAAGATAAGCAATACTGTCGGAAAGGGATAAATTTAATAGAAAAGTAATAATATATATGTGAAAATAATAGAAGAAAGAACAAAAGAAAGAGAAATAATAGGATAAACTAATATATATAAAAGATTGAGATAAGGTGAGAAAATAGTATCCCGAACGATGAAGAACACATAAAAAGAATAATAGTATTATTAAGGAGAAGTTGAATAGAGTGAAATTTTAAAATGGGTTTAAATTAAAATATAGCAATTGTTTGTTTCGTTGCATACAAGGAAAGAAAGGTAGGTGGGAAAATCTAACCAGGGTGTGGACAGTGGGGAGGAGAAAGAGCCCGAAAAGAGCAAAAGCGCGAGGATGGGCGGGGGAGGCCTGAAAGCCTCGCCTTGATATAGGAGAGGCGCAAAGCGGCGGAGACAGCGGCGGTGCGAAGGGCGAAGGTGGCCGGGCGCCGCTCAACGCCCCACCCGACGCCCCGCGGTCAGCGCTTGCCCACCTCCCGACTTTTTCCTTCCCATCCCTTGCCCCTCCCACGCCAAACCTTTTGCACACTCACACACACACGCAAACACGCTCGCCCGCACACGCCCCGCGAGACGGGCGATGGGTGCACCGCATTGCAGGGCGAGGCGGACAGGCGGGATTGGGCGGGGAGGGGGCGAGGCGACGTGGGACGGGGTGGGGCGGGATGGGTCGGGCCAGGTGGGGAGGGGAAGGGGGTTAGGTGGGGCAGCGCCAGGCGGGTTGGGTGGTTCGAGCAGAGCGGGGTGGGCAGAGCGGGGTGGGTTGAGCGGGGTGGGTTGAGCGGGCTGGGCACAGCGTGGTGGGCGGGAAGGTCAGTGCGGAGTGGGGTGAGGTGGGGAGGACTGTCGTGGCGGGCAGGATAAGGCCGGGTGGGGTGGAGTGGAGTTGGGTGGGCTGCCATGGGGCAGGGTGGGGCGCGGTGGACTGCGTGGTACGGAGCGTGTGGGGCGGGCAGTGCGGGGTGTGGCGTGGACGGGCGTGGTGGAGTGGGGCGTGGCTGGATGGGCAAGGAATGGGTGGTGCAAGGTGGTACGGAGTGGAACGGTGCAGAGCAGGCTGTGTGAAGCGTGACGGAGCGGGGTATGTGGGGTGTAGTAGGATGGGACGGGCTAGGTAGGGCGGTCAGGGTGGGTGAGGTGGGGTGGGGTGGGGTGAGGTGAGATGGATGGGTAGGGTAGGTGGGATGGGGTAGGCGGGATGGCGTGGGTGATATGGGGCGTGGCGGAGTGAGGCGGGGGTAGGGCGGCCTGGATATGGATGGAATGCGGAGGGGCGGGGCGGGCTGGATGGGGTTGGTTGGGTCGGGGCAGACGGGGCTGCGGGGTAGAGAGGGGCGGGTATGGGCGGGAATGGGCAGGGAGGGGCAGGCGGGGTGGGGCGGAGCGGAGCGGTCCAGCAGTTCTTCCGGCGCGCCCGCCGCACCGCCACCCAAGAACGAGCACAGCAAATTCCTCGCGCCCTCGCCCTCGCCCTCCGGCCTCGCACGCACGCCCGATGAACTCCGCCGCGCACTCCGCGCCGCAAAACAGCCGCGCTCCGGGCCGCGCGCCGGCAAGAAGCGGGCGCCGCAGTCGATGCGTCGTTGTTTCACCTTGCGCCCAGTGCGCGCGCTCGCCCAATCGCCGCCGCAAAAGCTCACGCGCGTGAGTACTTTGCAGTTGAATGCACCGCGTGCTGCTAGATAAATGGGCAATCGCACGAAATCAACGACGGACTGAACTCAATCCAATTTACACTCAACTGGATGAATGCACGTATTCTGTTGAACTAGTTCTGTAAGACACACTATCCGGCCACCGTGGTTCAGTTTCGATAGTGATAAATGAGAACTATACACAGCATGATGAAAAAAGATGAGGTGGAGATGAAGTTGACGTTGGGTTGCAAAATTTTGGATTGGTCAAGAATCGAAGGAGTCAATCAATGATTTACACAAAATAATTTACGGAAGAAAGTTAGCTGAGGGAACGAAAACCCTCTTAAAGCGGCTTTTATAATCATTACGGATTCGTCGTACACGCTATTGTAACGAAAAGGAAGAGCTATTTTCTGAAGTGATGAATTGAGTGATGTTAATTACAACTCTCCCAAAAGGGTAAACCCGAGTTGACAAGAATAGCACGTGAAACAAATTTTATGAGAGGTACTTCAAATAAATATTGCACTTGTGTTTTTGGATTTCTAGCCAAATGTTTAATGTTGATTTTGATATAATGAAACAAATGTTTCATTATACCAAAATCACTAGATAGAAAAGAGTACCAACAATCCTGTTCAGTCTTGCAATCAATACGTATATTATAGAATGATCGGAACATACCTGTATTATCCATGGTATCACAAAAGATCTCGATGATCACAGGTCTCGATGATTTATAAAAGACTAGAAAAATACCCGACATTATCCGGGTTTTCCTCATAACCAATCCTTGAGAATGAGAGCAAAGATCAATTTTATATAAACCACGGTGTTTAGATGATGATTATTATTATTATTATTATTATTATTATTATTATTATTATTATTATTATTATTATTACTAGCTGACCCGGCGAACTCTGTTCCGCCTTAACAGCCGGTCCCATCTTTTTCTCGCGTCGCACTCACTGTGAGAAACTGTACTATCCTTGTTGCACTGCGTACGTGCAAAAACGTGCCTTCTCACACAGGAACGCGAACGTCGAACGGGATAAACAGTATCCTATGTCCGTCTCCTGGCTCTAAGCTTCCTGCTCACCAATTTTCAGCCAAATCGGTACAGCCGTTCTTGAGTTATAAATGGTGTAACTAACACGACTTTACTTTATATATATAGATTATTATTATTATTATTATTATTATTATTATTATTATTATTGTTATCATGATTATTATCATTATTTTTAACCTAATTTTTCAAATTTTAATAAAAACGAAATAATTGCTTTCCATTTTATTTTACAATCTATTTTTTATTATATTATTTTTTATCTTATGCACCGCTACGGGCATCCAGCGAATCAATTGGGTACCGGTTTTGCTACACCACTACTTAGGAACCAGAAGCTCTCAATGAGAGGCGAAGAAAGGTCTGGGTGCATCTACCAACATATTATTTAAATTATTTATTTTCCTCATTTGAATTTCATTAATATTTGTCAAACTTTGCAAGGACACTGCAACAATCCTGAAGAAGAGCATGTAAAAAGTTCGGATCTATTCATGCGCTACATTTTATGATCTCGATGGCGGTTACATGTCGTTGAATTCACTTTTATTGGTATAGCTGTTTCCAATACTAGGAGACAAATTTTTAACATTCTCGACGCTCTTCTGCCGGTGAGTGGAGAGCACGAGGCGAAAGGTGAAACGATGAGCGCAGCGAGGCCCCGCCTCGAGCGCAGGGCCAGCTCAGGAGGGCGCGCCCTTCGTCCTTCGTCGCTAACTACAGCGCATCGCCCCCCGGCCCTCAGGCCGGCCCTTCGCGGGGTTTTAGCTTGTGTCAACATGATAAACAATTTAGTCGAAAGGAAAACTTTGTTGAGAGGAGTTTTCAGGAGAAGTGGCCTCGCCCTGTCTACAATTAGATTAAATTGTCTGCCTCCATATTGAGCGTGTTTGCTTTGCGCGTCTCCGCGCTGCCGCGAAACTCCATGAAATAACACTGCGCACGCGGGAGGAGCGAGAAGGTGGGCGGGCGAGCGGGCGGGCGGGCGAGCAGGCGGGCGGGCGAGCGAGCGGGCGGGCGGGCGAGCGGGCGGGCGG
>BLKR01011634.1:0-29552 GCA_011170035.1 Teleogryllus occipitalis
AATAAATCTAATTAACAAAATTTATGAAATTTATTTTTCTTTATTTTTGATTTTGTTGGTTACCGAAAGTTAAATTTGGACTGATATCTTTTATTTTCAACAAAACATTCAGAGAAACTAAGCAATTAATGGTGCCAACAATATTTAAACAAAGAGAAGAGCTTGAAAATCTTTCCCTTCAACTTATTTCTAAAGAAAAACATAATTGCAAAAAAACATTAAATAGCAATGACAATTATATATTATCCATGTAGTATTATATTTAGATATCTAAAGGTCTAAAGATCGCAATTGCATAGACATGAAGTGCACTTATTTGATCCATTCTTATAATATTTCATCTCCAGTTCAATGAGTATTTGATAACTGGTTCTGAAGTGAGTTATACAACCTTCATAAATGTACGAAAATGTGTAATACAATTATTGAAAGAATAAGAACATATTAATTATCTGAAAAAATCTTCCTTTTGTTTAGTTTCATCAGATTTTGTAAACACTTTAACTCCCAAATCCATTTCTTCAAAAATAGTTTCAAATTTTTTAAAGTTTTTGGTAGGGATAGTACCAAATGCACCCTATCCGATGACATAAACGCCATATTGCTCTATTCTTTCGTTTTTTCAAATTTTTCAAAAATTAAATTATTTTGACTTGCCTCTCACGTCGGTAATATTTACATTACCAAGGATTTCTTCACATTATTAGATATATACGAACATGTGTTTTAAATAATGTCAAATATAGTTTTTCAAAAACTCAACAGTTTTCTGTAAAAATGTGCTCAAAATTCCGCAAGTTCAGAAACGCACAAATGCCATTTTCTCGAAAATGGCTCCAAATTTTTTCTTGAAATTTTTGCAATTGATAGTGCTAGTTGCATTGTTTAATATAACGTAAAGTTCTTTTCAGTGTATTCATTTGTTTTTTCAAAAATTACACAAATGTATTTTTTTTAATACCATCGTTAATATAGACATTTCCATCGATTTGTATACATTATTACATTTACGAGTATAAGTACTTTAAATCACTTCAAATGAACTTTTCTGAAAACTCAATAGATTCCTGTAAAAAAGGAGCTTAAAATTTTGCATTTACGGAAAGACCTCAACGCCATTTTCTTAAAAACTAATCAAAATTTTTGAATGAATATTGGTATTTACGATAAGTTTTTAGCCTTCTTTAATATGCTTGAAATAATATTTCGGTTCTACTATTTGAAAACTGAAAAGTTGGAAAAATTTCGAAAAAATAATTTTGCTCTACGATAGGTGGCCACTGGCCAGAGAAAAGAGCAAGACATTAAAGCCAGAGCACACCAAGGAAATTATAAAACTTTACTACGATAAAGTCTGTGCCATTCTGTAGCACCTCTAGTTTAACATTGTCCTCCTATCCTCCCTCCTTTCTTAAAATTTCATGGAATGTTCTCTTCTTTTGTTCTGTTGAATTGAAAATATTACTGGCATAATTTCAAAGTAATTAAATGAATTCAAGGGACTTAATGTCTTGAATATCTAGAATTTTACTCAAATAAATGGCCTACGTAATAGATCATTAGGCTTATTGTGATATAAGTATTACTGATGCTTATTGTTTGGTGGATAACGAAGGTGGGTGCGAGGGCGAAGTTATCCCGTTGGAAGCTTTCATTTTTAATGACGTCAAGTCTAATGTGATTTTCAAAGACTAATTTAGTTTGGAATTGTTGAGTACATAGTTTATACATCGTGGACTATCAAAAATGTAAAATGCCCTCCTTTTCATTGAAATGTCCTCTGTTTTTGGGTAAAATGTCCTGCGCTGGGAAAAAAATTTCTGCTAACTCTGTAAAATAGTAACAATAACAAATACGCATTTTGCCAAACGTCCGGGCTCTACTGATTACACAACGTGTTAGAGGAAGTAATTTGCTGTATTCTCGTATACGAAGACGTTTTATCCTCTTTTTCCTTACCACGACCTGTTAATAAGAGGTTTCAGTATAAAATCCGTCGGCACACGGTTACAACACTTTCTCTTGTCACGAAGTATGATAAAGTAAAAATGTGTCACAGGCGCCAATAGTTAGTAGCTGGGATGAGGATGGGGAAAACGGAAAATCTAACTCACTAAATGTATTAAGAGACTAACAAGTACGAAAATGTCTGTGTGATTTTTGGAGCAACAGTAGGTAAGTTAACCTTTGAATCTGAGAGAGAGGAAAGCAAAATACTCATAACAAGAAAAGCTGGAGCAATACCGAATTGCTGTGAGCTATAAACTGCTAGTTATTTCTAAAAAACAGTATTTTCCGCCTCTGAAACAGACAGGTCTCCTTTCCTCTATTGAGATAACTAGCTCTTGTATGGCTTTGCTTTTCTGAGCCCTTTGTATAATGAATAGGAAGTAGTTCAGTTTTCTCAGCGGTGAGTGAAAATATTGATTTTTCTTATCTTGCCTAGTGGCAACGCTGTATATGGTCTTATCTGATTTTACTTGGAGTCGAAAGTACTTCCAAAGACAATTGACAGGTTGGAAGTAGCTTCAGGAATATGGGGGAAAATCGATAATCTCTCTCAACAAAGATTTTATGCAACTCTTTTCTGAACTATAATATCCTAGAAAACAGAAAGACGTCATTAATATTGTCGCCTTGTGTGTAACTAAAAGCAGTATTTTTTTGTTAAATTTGGTCGAAATATTTTTTTGAAATGAAAAAATCACTGTTAATTTTTTATTAAAAATTTGTATTATATTTGTTGTATTTTACAAAATTGAAAACACAAAATATATTTATACCTACTGATCTATCTACATACATAATTAACATCAATAGCATACACCATAGCAATCAATGTTCAGGAACATTTCCACATTCAAAACCCTTTTTCGACAAATTTAATTTTTAAATTTATTTAATTTTAATTTAAAGCTATGAAATTTCAATTTACAATCTAAGCCTCTCCCATGAAGACAAGGGATTCCAGAAATATTTATCAGACCTACTTTCTGGAAACCGTATTAACTTCAATGTAAGACATTGCAAATACGTTTTGACACATTAAGAATAATTGTAACTGTAACACCAACAGTTCCATAATCTTTATTCACATTATCTATGAAAAGCGTTTGTGAATCAGTACATGCATTTACTATTTTGTTTCTATCTAAGTACAGGAGACAAACAGTATAGTAAGAATAAAACTCGTATCAAGGCAGACAGGAGACGTCCAGACGGGATTTATTGAATTACATACAGATACAATAAAACCATGATATTTCTTCGTTATACAGCTAGAATTCTGAGATATTTCTTGCTAAACGAATTTCTTTCCGAAGTACTACGTGTATCTTCGAGGTATCCGAAGCATTAAGATCGCAATTTCACAGTAAAGTTTGTGCTCTAGGTCAGTTTTGTTCGTGTAAAAATGAAAATAACAGTACAATATTTTAAAATACTTGTTATTCCCGATTTAAAATCGTGTTATTTTGATATCAATGCTGCGCACCTATTACGATTTTTTTTTAAAATTCCTTGTTCTCTTTCGCGAATTTTGCCCGTTTCAAGCCTAACGTTGAGTAGACAAATGTAGAATTTGGTAAATTAGTGGATTTTTTGGTAATAGAATGGATAAAAGTATCTACGCAGACAGGAAATCGAAGCCATTACTCTGCGAATAATGGTATATCACATTGACACAGAGCCACCCATTCCCTATTTTAAAGTTTATTTTATAAAAACACATTTTATATTAAAGAAACTTGAAAGCAATATTAATTACAAGAGTGGTACTAATGGCACAGACTTTCTTTGCTGTAACCTAGCTTTTTTGTCTTGACACATACTTCTGCCAGCTGTCATCAATCGCCGTTCAAAGTACTTTTTTAAAAAAAAAAATTGTCAACTTTTCGGTTTCTTAATAGTACAATCGAAATATTACATTAAGACTATTAAAGAAGAGTAAAACTTTGTCCTAATAGTAATTCAATGAAAAATTTAGAGCAGTTTTTAACAAAATAGCGTTTAAGCGTCTCAGTAAATGCAAAATTTGGAAGCTCGTTTTCACAAAAAATTTTGAATTTTCAAAAACTTCATTTGAAGCACTTTAACACGCAAGTACTACAATAATGTTTATAATTGCTGAGGTCCTAGACTCGAGTCCCGACTAGGAAGATTTTTGACACTAGCTTGTCAGCTAAGTCGAATTCAGTCTCTATCTAGAGGAGAGCTTACCGCTCCGGTCGCGTATCCGTGGCATGTTGGGGGTGGATGAGTGCGCGCGGTTTAGGTATGTTGCACAGAATAGACCAAGGCCCCCATGGGCGAGGATTGACCGGCGGGGAATATGTGCACATCCTAGAAAATGTTATGGTCCCTTCCGTACGGGTGCTTTATCCTGACGGTGTAATACGTTTTCAGCAGGACCATTCTCCAGTCCATAAATCTCAGTTGGAAGTTCTTTAGGAAGAACCACTATATTTTCAAAATTTTCTCAAAAACAGCTCCAAAAATCTTGGTGTAACTTCGACCTCGGACAGCGTGAAGAACGCTTAAGTGATTAGCGTAGGTCACATTTTCGTTGAAATATCTAATTTTTCGAAAAATAAAATGTTCAAATTTTTCGGTGCTTTCCTCGATCTACAATATTGAAGTTAGAGATTTTTCTTCATGGAAAGTGTTTTTTAAAGACAAATTTTGAAATAAGGTCATGTGCTACAATTTATCAAATATATGAGTCTCGCGAATTTTGTGTGAAATTTAGACAGTTTTTACATATTTTAAGCATTTTTTTTCTAAAAAACCGGTTCCAATTTTTTCTTTAAATTTTCTTCTCGGTGGAAGAAAACGAGTGTTAGTCTCATTTCCAGCAAACTCTGAATTTTCGAAAATTGTTATATATAAACATTTCAAAACTACAAAATTGAAGGTAGAAATATTTTCCATAAACAGAATCTGTTCTAAAAATCAGCTCTTTAAAAGAGATAATTTAAAATTGTTTGAAAAATGAGTACTTTTTCCGTAAATTGTGCTTAAAAATATGCTTTTTTTCACAAATAGAACAATAAAACCTTAAGAGAATGGCCCAGATGTAATTTTCGTCAAAGTCTCAGAATTTTCGAAAATTTCAAAGTTTCATTTTTAAGTGGTGGTGATATCTTACTTTTCTCTGTTTCGTTTATTAATATAATTTTGGTATACTTGACAACCATTGTAATTTGTTGGCTGGTTTCGTGAACTCAACATGCATTTAGCCGACTGTGATTTATCCATTCGACATTCATTTGGTAAATACTCAATGCCGCATTTTACGCATCTACGCGTGACTTTACAGTAGTTTGACCGTATTTTTGGCACCGATGGCATTGAACTGGGGTTTTCTTTTTATATTGTGGTTCAAATTTGATGCATGCATTCAAAAGTTTGTCAATTTTGTAAATTTCTTTGTTGTGAAAGTTCTGATTTGGTGTTGTGACGTTCTTTTGAGAAGAAATAAAAGAGGGCATCTTCGTCAACATATTATGTTGACGAAGATGACCTCTTTTATTTCTTCTCAATTTCTTGGTTGTTTTTGTGTGGTTCTAACTCCATAATGTGGAGGTGGAAAAAGGGTGGTTTAAAATATTCTAGGATACCCGATATCGCACTTTCTGTATGTTACGAACAAGAAGGCCCTGAGATTTACGTTCATCTTTGACTTCTTCTTTGTTCACAGACAGTGAATATAACGAAGTACTACACGGAATACTCTGTTTTATTTTGTTTGATATGTGTGGTATTCCATATCTTTTTCATCCAGTACTTTAGTTATTTTTCTGTAGTCTTCAGTACTGTGTATGGTTTTATTTTTACTTGGTCTCTATGCATTTGATTTGTGCATTCCTTTAAATACATGTGTTAGTTTAGAAATTCTATTAACTTCGGTATATTCATAACATTTGCACAAATATTGATAATATACTGATACTTGTCGCATTTTGCGTTTACTTTTCATAGCGTCAAGTTCAGGTAGCTATATTTTGTTCATTAAGTCCCAAATAATCCAAACAGTCATTTCAAATTCAATAAAACTCTACAATTCCGTTGCTAATAATATAATTTGAAATGATTTTCTACAAACGATTAAAAGGAGATATGAACATGCCCCTGGCCGAAGGAACTAAAGTAAATGACTGACTACAATAAAAAAAATATTTCAAAGAGCATTATATTAAGCGTCCAATGCCCCCAAAAGGGCTTGGAGACGCGTTAGGAAGGCGCAACAAATTTAAAAAGAAACTTATTCATTCTAAGAATGGTTATTATTAGTTGAAATGGTAGTGTATGGTTTTTGCTTTCCAGAGACACGGGAGCATTTGAAGAACATAATAAATTAAAGAATTTGTGAATGTTATGACTATTATAGTGTAGCGGGTTCCTAGTTGAATCGACTGATTCTTTTATATGCTCGGAGAATTTGTGCGATCTCAGAAGATGACCTTCTTGGCATTTACGTATTTAGGGAACAATTGTACTCGTAAGAACTTAAGTTTCCATGCTTTTGACTCGATAAGCAATGACCTCAATCGACTTACATTCTGAAGGTAGTTTCAAATAGCATTGTGGTGACAGGGTCAGATGGAAAAAGAGTGTACGTTGCGTTTGCAAAACGACTTGAAGGGCTGATTTGTGAGGTAACTGCGAAAAGATTGACTCTCAAACAAATGTGACTTGTCATGACGAACTAATTTCTTATAAACAATTACATACTCGTATCTCGATAATGAAAGGAGATACCGCCGATCGGATTGTGGAATTTTGCATTTCGTTTAAAGACAGTTTAGAGAAAATAAAAAATTTGCAATATTTTCAAATTTATAAACAATGTTCAATTTTTGCAATTCTGAAGTCGGAAGAGTTCCCTGATGTCCCAGAACCGAAAACTACGAATTAACAATTTTGCAACAAATAAACATTTTATAAACAATTTCGAAACGTGTGCTGTACGGACCGGGAGGGTCCTCAGTTTGTCTCCGAGTTGAATATTGCAAAATAACAATTTTGACAAGAGATGCTAAATTATTACTAAATACCTAGTTTAATTGTTGCAAAAATGTTAAATTTAGTAAAACCGGATACTTAAATACTATTTTTTCGCCAAAACTTACCACCCCCAAACATTTTCCCGATTCTGGAGCCGCCTTCGCACATTTCATTTCTTCGACCCGGATTCGGAATATTCGTTCATATACTTAAGTTGTTTTGCATTAAAATTAATTCAATTGAATTTTCGCAAGTAAATCTAGATCATGTGAAAAATGTAATTAAACATTTTTCAAATGCACTAATTCTATTGCATGTGCTAAATATATTTATGTCGTAATGTATAATATTATCTTTATTGATGTATTTCATGTAGGCCATCGAATGGCTTGCACTATGACGTAATGTGATCATTCCCGCCCCTTGTGCCTTCTGCGCCAATACTCTCTACCCTTAGGATAAATACACCTATCATACGGAACGTTGATTCTAGATATGCTGATTGGGCGAAATCCGGCCTATCAGCTTCTCAGTCGTTGGCAGTTGGTTGAGATTGTTCTTTTGTAATAGTTAACTACGAAAGAAGCAGATGGCGTTGTTCTCCGTACAGTGCTGCCAGAATGTGCAGAAGTACTGGGACTTCAGAAATTGGCCATACCCATTTTACGTGACGACGGCGGTACATTAAAATCGCATTTAATAATGTAGTATCATATATTCAATTGAGGCATTGTTATGTCGTACATATTTATTAGTGCAGAAAGCTTTTTCGGCCGCATTGCGGCCATCTTCAGTGCTACAATGAAATAATAAAATAATAATAATAATAATAATAATAATAACATTAATATACCAAATTACATTAAAATTAAAATTAAAACAATAAGTAAATAAATTTACATAAATTAAGGAGAGCAAACTGACATACCAATTCTGAGGTGGCTGGGGGCCTCGGTCCAAGAAGACAGCGGGGGTGCCGGGCATTGCCCGCTATTTAAAGACAGCTTTCAATGGAGAGGGGGGGGGCGCAGGGTTTTTCTGAGAAATGGTCATTAGGGAAAGGCCCGGCCGGGTGGCGGAAAAGTGGTAGTGTGGGAAGCGGCGAGTCTCAAGAGGGGTGAGAGAGAAGGAATCTGTTCATTTAACATAGTGTGTTGGGGATTGTTCAATAAATTATAGATGTGAATAGCTTCTAATTTAAGTCTATGGTTGTATCTTCTTTCTATCTCCAAAATTTTGATGTCACAATCTGTATTAAATGTGTGTTCTTGTTCTAAGAGATGGCTGGCAAAGTGTGATTGTGTTGTTTTGTTGATTGTGGCAAAGTGTGATTGTGATGTTGGCTTCCCACACTACCACTTTTCCGCCACCGGGCCGGGCCTTTCCCTAATGACCATTTCTCAGAAAAACCCTGCGCCCCCCCCCCTCTCCATTGAAAGCTGTCTTTAAATAGCGGGCAATGCCCGGCACCCTCGCTGTCTTCTTGGACCGAGGCCCCCAGCCACCTCAGAATTGGTATGTCAGTTTGCTCTCCTTAATTTATGTAAATTTATTTACTTATTGTTTTAATTTTAATTCTAATGTAATTTGGTATATTAATGTTATTATTATTATTATTATTATTATTTTATTATTTCATTGTAGCACTGAAGATGGCCGCAATGCGGCCGAAAAAGCTTTCTGCACTAATAAATATGTACGACAGAACAATGCCTCAATTGAATATCTATACAAATGTCGTAAACACTGCACCACTTCCTACAATTATGTCGGCTGGTTTAGCCAATATGGTGTATGAATTCTATAGAAATTCATTAAAATTCTCGTTGGCAAATCTCCATATTTGGTTTTTGAGCCAATGCATAATATGGAAATTAACTCCAAAATTTATTTCTATTAAAAGTAAATCAAATACTCATGCGGCGACCAAAGCTCTTGCTGCTGCCCGAACCACGTGGCTACAGACCGAAAAGAAGAAATGGTATGCTACTCGTGACCGTCTCTCTCAAAAGCTGTACTGGACCCAAGGAGAGATTGCATCATGTCTACATCCTGCAGAATGGGACACGCTACAAGACACCATAAGGAGCAGAGTCTTCAAGTTCTGCAGTCGCCGAAAACAAATTCAGGTGAGCAAACTGACACGCCTTCGCGCTATCAACAATAAGTCACATCCTCCATACCATAGCGCGAACAATACCACACACTCTCAAGAATTCCACCCCCGTATCATCAATCTTTCCTCTTGTCCACTTTCCGATAAAGAAACTTCCCTCCTCAACAAAGGCCTTAAATATTCTATACCACATCCACCAACTCACTCTGAAATCAAAACTCTATGCGTACAGACAGATAATATCATTAGCTTTAATCCAAATTCAGATGAAATCAAACACAATATAACACACAACATCAAACAGGAATTAAAACACACTCATTACTCACACATGAACACACAGTCAGAGACAGCAACAAAACACAATCTTAAACAGAAAATAGATAGTAACAACTTACTCATCTCCAAAGCTGACAAAGGGAATTCTATAGTCATTCTAAACAAATCAGATTATCACCAAAAAATGTTTGATTTTATCAATAGTAACAACATTCTACACATTAACAAAGACCCCACAAACAAACACTTATCCGACATCAAAAAAGAACTTGCAGAATCTAAAGCTCTTTTTCCATACCCCAACAGAATCATCCCCTCTAATCCACTTCCACCTCGATTGTACGGCCTTCCAAAAATTCACAAACTTGATACCCCCATAAGACCTGTCGTCTCGTATACCAATACCATTACACACAGACTCGCAAGGAATCTAAACCAAACTTTTTCCACACAGATAAAATTCTCACCCTCCCACACAATCACCAATAGTATCGACTTAGTCAACAATATCAAAGATGTAGTTGTGCCACCTAATGGCAAACTTATTTCCTTTGACGTGACGAACCTTTTTCCAAGCATTCCGACCACAGAATGCAAAACTATTTTACGAGACATCCTTGACAACTCTTTGAGCCCAATACCTATAAAAAACGAACTGTACAACCTGATTTCTCTCTGTTTGGACATAAATTACTTCAAATTTGACAATAAATTCTTCACTCAAAATTCTGGTCTACCTATGGGATCCCCACTTTCACCACTATTAGCAGATATATTTATGGACAACTTGGAAAAACAAATTTTTAATTCTGGACACCCTCACCTAACAAATGTGATTTATTGGTATAGATACGTTGATGACATCATAGTACTTTGGACCGGCACTTATAGACAATTGAAAAACTTTACGGACTTCCTAAATTCTATACATTCCAACATACAATTCACTGTGGAAAAAGAAAATGAGAATAGAACTCTTAACTTTCTAGACTTGTCCATCACTTTACTGAAGGACAGGCATGTTTTTGACATATACAGGAAACCGACACACACCGACACAGTCATTCATAACACATCACAACATCCACCTTCTCATAAACACGCAGCTTTCCACAGTATGGTTCACAGATTATTCTCGATTCCTCTCTCCCCTCAGAACATCAGAAAAGAAATCTATAACATAAAACAAATAGCTATCAACAATGGTTACAGTAGTTCTTTAATTGATAATCTTATCAAAAAGAAAACTATCTCTCGCTACACAAACAACCTAACATCTCTCACCCCGACAAACACAAGACAGAAACACAACAGATACACCATCCCCTTCCTTGGAACACTATCACTAAACATTGCCAAAAAACTCAGACAATTTGACATACACGTCACATACAGCACACCAAACAATCTCCAGAACACATTTTCACACAACAAAGATCCTATCCCCCAGTCTCTATCATGTGGAGTATATTCCATTTCCTGTGGCAGTTGCAATGCACAATACATTGGCCAGACCGGAAGATCCTTTAAACAAAGAATCAAAGAACACATACACGCTCTTACACACAAAACAACACAATCACACTTTGCCAGCCATCTCTTAGAACAAGAACACACATTTAATACAGATTGTGACATCAAAATTTTGGAGATAGAAAGAAGATACAACCATAGACTTAAATTAGAAGCTATTCACATCTATAATTTATTGAACAATCCCCAACACACTATTTTAAATGAACAGATTCCTTCTCTCTCACCCCTCTTGAGACTCGCCGCTTCCCACACTACCACTTTTCCGCCACCCGGCCGGGCCTTTCCCTAATGACCATTTCTCAGAAAAACCCTGCGCCCCCCCCTCTCCATTGAAAGCTGTCTTTAAATAGCGGGCAATGCCCGGCACCCTCGCTGTCTTCTTGGACCGAGGCCCCCAGCCACCTCAGAATTGGTATGTCAGTTTGCTCTCCTTAATTTATGTAAATTTATTTACTTATTGTTTTAATTTTAATTCTAATGTAATTTGGTATATTAATGTTATTATTATTATTATTATTATTATTATTATTATTTTATTATTTCATTGTAGCACTGAAGATGGCCGCAATGCGGCCGAAAAGGCTTTTTGCACTAATAAATAAGTACGACAGAACAATGCCTCAATTCAATATCTATACAAATGTCGTAAACACTGCACCACTTCCTACAATTACAATGTAGTATGCTTGCCAGTTTTAACTTATTTTATTATTAATCATTTTTACGTGGAATATTATTTAAAATAAATTGGACCGTAATTCACTTTGATCCTATTTGACTAGCCCAGTGATAGTTATTGCAGAGAACTTGGACTGACGTTAAGATCTGAACGCAAGTGATTTTGTGTTATATGTGGCTGCCGTGTGGTTACCTTTAAAAGCCGCCCAATTCTTTAGTTTAAAATGTCTAGTGAATCAGAAGTGGAGTTGGCACCTCCAGAAATAAGAGAAAAAGCGAAAATGGTGTGTCGGAATTATTACTGCAACTTTTGTACTCTCTCGCATGCTGACTGGAACACCAAAGCCATCTGAGGCAACGGTAGCGAGCTGTCCGCTAGGTGACCTTGGCTGAATCCTGCAAGACAACTGCTACGAAACGATTGAATGTAAAAGTTTAACTTATAAAAGTTAGCATAAATCATACAAAAAGTACTGTATGAAACTCGATGTAATGGGTATTAATACACTCGTGTGAAGTTTACGATACTCGCTCGTTTCGTAATATCACACTCGTGTATTAATACCCATCATTACATCATCATTTCATAATGTACTATTTAAGGGCCTCGGACGCGCTTCTTTCGAGTAATGCACGATGATAATGATGCAAGGCTTAAAAACTTATTCCGTGAAATGAATGATGATGTTGATAGGAAAGAAAACCATGGAATAAATACATTGGCTGCATATACATTTTGTGAAATGAAGACAAATTAATTTGATTGCATTTATAATAATTTCTTTGTGTGGTTGTGTGATTTTAAATGTCTAAGTATAGAATGTTTTATTGCTGCTGTAAAAGTTTTTCAAGTAAATAATATAAATGTTGACTTTGTACACTCGTTAACATCATAAAGACGGGCCGCAGTTTCTCTAGCAGCCCACGCACGAATAATGGCGTAACAGTTTTTCTTTATAGATAGTTGCGCGCGTGTCTATAATAACTAGTAGATACGCACGGTGCCATATTATCTCATTATCATCACACCGCTAGTATTTAAATGTAAACTAAAATATAACAGTACTAAGAAATTAACGGAAAATCTATTGTCGGTATTACACACACGGCGCGATAATTAAATAATAATATTGTGAAAATATAATCAAAATAACATTTTCTTTTTAATATTTAATGTAGCGAAATTAATGGCTAATGAATGTTTTCGAAGCGGGCTTCCAGCCTAATCCTTGTTGATGATGATTATAATGACTGCTGCTGGTAACGATTTAGAACATTGTTTCGCCGTAATATCGAGCCACACAATCTACCAGGACTGGAATTACTACTTTCTCTGCATTTGTGTCTGCATTTCACATTGAGCTTATTCTCGAAGTTTTTCTAAAAGAAATAAAACGTTTCAAATTCAGTGCAACTTGCACATGTCCACATATAGCTTAACTCTCACTTTCATGTTTCCTCATACGTACACTTCTTTGTAAAAAGACACTCGAACCTCTCTTTCTCCGTAATATCCCCCGGACTTGGCTTTCAAAGAGATCTCCATTTACAGCCATGTAAACACACGCCGTCAATGGAGACGTTTAGAACGATTAAACCTTAAAGCCGGGAACCGCACCGCGCCCGCTCCGCCGGCTCGAACGCAACCCGAAAGACCCCGCATCCCTTAAGAGCGTTTGCGCGTAATCAGATACGCGCCAATCGACCGACACAAAGCGATCGCGATATCGCCCGCGGTGTTTTTATTTTATCCTCGATGTGCACTTAATCGAATTAAAATAACAGAGGGCGGCAGCGGCGCCTGTGGGAGGGCGCAAGTGCCGCCGGTTTGCTCTGTGCACGCTCTCGTGTTGACACGAACAATCGGCCCTTTGTGTATCCGTGTTGGCGCGAAGCGAGGTGCGCGGGACGACGGGGCTGCGGAGCGGCGGCGAGGGAGTGGAAGGGAGAGAGGTGGCACCACGGTGGGAAGAGAGATGAGAGATGGCGTGACCTGCGGGCACCGGGAAAGGTGATGAGGGATGGAAATGGCACCACGAGACGGTGTCAACGTGGAGAGGGCGGAACGGTTTGGATCAGAGCGTGGTGGTTGCGGGGAAGTGTCAGGACAGGACCGAGAAGGTGGGAGAGAGAGAGAGCGAGGAGAGCAAGATATGGACGGGCAGACGGCAATACTAGGGTGGACAAGCGATGGCAGGACAAGGAGTTGAGCAAATGAGTAGACGGAGCGAGCATTCCACAAGACAAGTTGACAGGGGGCCGGCGAAATGAAGGGGTGGGGAGTTGAAGGGGTGACAAGTTGAAGGGGTGAGGAGTCGAAGGGGTGAGGAGTCGAAGGGGTGAGGAGTCGAAGGGGTGAGGAGTCGAAGGGGTGAGGAGTCGAAGGGGTGCGGAGTTGGAGAGGCGGGGAGTTGAAGGGGCGGGGAGTGGAGGGACGGGATAGACCAATGTGAACCGGGGCAATGAGGTGTCGAACTGACGGCAAAGACGGGACTACGGTGTACGTGGTCATGGCGGGGACGTCGCAATGGGCTTGGCTGGAGCTGGGTGTAGCGGGATGGCGACAAAGGGGAGGGGCGCGGAGGTGGGATTGGACCGGTGATTAAATTCTGCGGATCAGCGGGGCGACAGAGCGCGCCCGTGGACCTGGATTACAATTCGTCGCCCGCCGCCCCGCCCCTTCCGCACGCAGGTAGCACCGCATAATTTGCGGAGGTTGATGAGAAATAAAAAACGCTGTGTCTGTGTTGCGGGAAGAAATCCGTCCGAAAAAAAAGTTTCTTTTCTCATGAATTATTTTGTTTTGATAAACATTCCCTTTAACGTGACCCGACACATTTCGCACTAATTGATTGTATTGTGTGTGTGCAATCTTCGTGATAACGTACATAAAGTATTCGGCTTATAACGTTTCGTGCACAAAAGTAACCAGCAAGAAGTGTGGAATGCTCGCTTTCAATTTGGACGTTTTCTTTGCATGAGAATAGCGCTGCGTAATTTTCGGTCGACGAGAAGAAATGGAAAGGCTCTTTATGGAAAGATATTCATTGAAGCATTTTGTGTTTGTGAAAGTAATTGTTTTGGTAAGCATGTGTTTTAACAGTTGATGACTGTAGGTGTTGCGATTTAATTTTTCGTTCTCAATTAAATGTTTCTAATTGCAACCTTTAATAATACACCAATTAGAAAGAAGATTATTTTTGTGTTGTTAAATCGGACATTTTATTGTTGCTGTTTTTATTTCCAGAAAGGCAAAAAGAGATATAATAGATACATCTTATAATTTGAATTTATTTTTCATTTTTGCCTAAACTATACATATGAGCCCATATACATCGCATTTGAACGACCCAAGCGACTCTCTAAATGTTCTGCTGCTTTATTTTAGAAAAATGTTATGACGTACATTTGGTTTTCCGGGTAGTTCTTTTCTTTGTTCTACATGTTATTCCATTTAAACATATTAGACTATTTAATTTAACATGCTTATGGGATTAATGTTTATGATACTAAATAAGAGATTATTTCTTATACCAATATCAAAAATTATACAAAACTTATGAATACTTTTATAGACAGTAAAATATGAAGTCGTCAATTACGTCGTCTTCACATCTACTGGTAGAAGACTCCGTACAATTTGAAAAAGTTAAGAAGAAATAAAACTGCGAATCGTGTTCGTTTGAATAAAATGTTGAATTGCTGTGAAAACATGTTCCTCTCCCCTAAAAATGTGTTTGGTTTGCTTCTCGTTTAACACAAATCAACATTACATATGCGAATTGATTTTGATGAAAATGAAAAATCTTTGACCCGCAAAACTTTATTCAATGATATGATACCACTGATACCACTTGAAACATCTAGCAAGTTACAACAAAAATGTGATGTTTCTTATTTATATGTACCCATTGTTTTTGTAAAAAACAAAACAATAAGTAAATAAATTAAATAAATTAAACGTTCGTGTTGAATATTGGAGGTAATTGTTAATATCTACACATCACATTGACTTCGGAGACAGTAACAAATACTGCTGTGACACATTTTAACAGAATAAACTCATTTTTATGCACTGGAAGGTTTTTAAAAGCACGTAATACGTCATTACATTTCTATCGTATTTTGTTTTTAAAGCGAAAGCCGCGTTAGCCTGACGCAACCTCTGTTGAAATTTCGTCAGTAGATCCACTTAAGCCAATGTATCAGTTCATACATGAACTGGCAACTTGCAAATGCTTTTTAACTTTTATCTAAAATTGGTTTTGAAACATTCATGGAAAACAAAATTATTTTACAAACATAAATAATTATCCTAGTAATGCCAATAGTTACCAATTAGCGTCTCATTATTAGACTGAGCAATATTCCCGGTTCCTCGAATACTATTTAAAAACACATTTCGTATCTTTCATTCAGTTGACAACCTTATCATACTGTCAATTTTCTTTGTATGATATATTCTGGTTCACTTTTACAACAACGTCGCGTGAATTCACACACTGCCCGCAATTTTCAGATAAAAACTCCCATCATCAGCAGAGGCCCTATCATTAACAAACCATTGTCGTTATGTTCTTCGAGATATAATTAAATCAGAAAATATGATTTGAACTCAAGGGTTATAGAACCACTCCTTGGGCATTTAATAATTACGTACAATGTGTCTGGCAAAGCACCCACTTACACTCGGCTATTCTTGGTTGTTTTACAATCCAAAACACCAATTCAATGTTGCTACTGAGCTGTGGAATGCCCATATAATACAACTTCATCCGGGAAGATGCGGAGTCGGTAACTTTTATAGCCTCGTAAGGTATAAAAGCTCTAATAGAGGCAGAATTATAGCAGACGAGGTAGAGCGTTAACACTATTGATTGGCAAGGAATGTCACTTCACTATCCCACGATGGGACAGGAATGTGAAAGTCGTTTTGGAAAAGACTCGTTGGGAATTATTTGTCATCGTATTCTCTAGGGCAGAGCTATATATTGAAGTTTGAAGAATAAAATCAGTACTGTTGTAGTCCAAAAGTTGCTTTTCATCTGTCAATTCCAACCGGTTACATTAAAATATCTTTCATCAGCATTTTCAAAATCCTATTTTAGTTAATTATAAAACATTCTGCAATAAAGTGAGTACGTGAGTACGTTGGTCATTGCAGACCAACACTGTGATTGAGATCCCTCCCAGTAGAAAGAAAATATATTAAAAATTGCAATCAGTGAACCTAAATTAATCTAAGAGGGATTGAAAAACTAAATAAAGAAAGTGCAACCAGAATATGTAATAAGAGTGCTGCGGCATATCAAGCGAGTAACGAGGTGAAAAGCTTGAATCATTAATCAAGTGAGGAATGTTAATAATGAAGCATACATGAAAGCAGAGTAGGTCAGGTTTTCAATGTATGTGTTGTATCTATGCAATTCTGCGGCGAGTATACGCATGCTAGACCAAGGATCGAATTGGTCTTTTAGTTTAGTCTTTAGTAGGGGTAATAAGAAAAGAGAAAAGGAAGAATTAAATATAAAAATTCAAAAAGACCCGTGCAATCAGTGTGACTAAAATTCTGTCCGACATGGAAAGGGAATTAAAAATTAAATTCTTTCGACATTTTTCCAAAACTACGTTTTTCCTATCCTCCAGAAACACGGGCAGCCATAATGCTACTTTCGTGCATTTCCTGAGCTTACGAGACGAATTAAAATAGAAACTGAGAAAGCTTTTCCAGGAACATAAAGACAAGAGTACTTTTCTTTCGCATAGCGTCGGCTCAAGCAAGATGCTCTCGGTTGGAATCTGTTGCCACCAACGGGGAAAGGAGCACTGCTTTCGTCGCAGCTTCTCTGGTTGAATGACCGAAAGAGCAAAATCCTTTGTCATCATGGCTGCCATATAACTATGGGAGGCATCAACCAAAAAATTATCCAGTTTTGCATTACTGTTTTCGGATTATTCGTTTTCCTTGAGCAAGAAGTAGCTTTTCAATGAGGATTTTGTTCATGTTTTTCCAAAGATGTGGAAAAACATGAATCCTCCCTACTGGCCAATAATAAGCTACGACTCATCTAATCCTCGCTTCGCGAGTCGGGGATTTATCGACAATTTTCAAAACACGTGTGGTATTACCTATGATAATACGATGACAGTGGATGTGGTGATGTGTCGATAAGGTGTTGGGAAGGAAAAATCGTAGGCGGTATAGTAATAGTAATTAGCGGCATAGTAATTAATGATGGGTGGTATAGTCCTTTATGCTGAATATGCTGCTCGTCTTGAAGTGATGAAGGATTGAACCCGCACCCGGCACGCTCGAGCGGACGTTGTCTTTACTCAGGCAGCTGCTGATGGTGATGACAAGTGGCCGTGAACAAAATAGTACACAAGACGTTACTTTTTGGGATACTGAGTTGATTCAACAATTTTCCAAAACGCTCTCTTTTCTATGTTAGATAAACATCCAAAACCTGTAAGAAGAGTGCTGTAAAGAACCCAATTCCACGGTGAAGAGGCGAAAGTCGATCACTGATCTTGGGGTTGCCCATTTATGAATAATGCACAAAACTGGAACTCTAGGTCAGCGTTTCGAAATGCATTGTGTACAACACGTAAATGAATTACGAATATGGGGACTATATACGGACGCTGAGCTCTGTCGCCGTCTCAGTCAGCAGCTGCAGTCAAGCTCTGGTTGCATGGATTGGGGAGGGTTTTTTTGTTACCAGGGATTCTTGGCCTGGGAATTGGGAATTGCTTTACCTGTGACTTTGGAAAAATTAATGCTTGGTTGAATCTTATTGAGAACATTTACCTCCATGCAATGCAAGCGTCCGAAACATCCAGGTCTTTCAATGTTTTTTTAATCAGTTTGTGAAGGACTGGGAGAGTGGAAGGACTACCTCGCAGGATGTATTGTATTATATAAAAGTGCAACTCTTTAAAACTGTACGTGTCTGTAAAAATATTACCTCTGGTATAATTGCTTCAAAATTTCGCACCAATACTTTTGTGTCCAAGAATTAAGCATTCGATTCAAAACGTTACCAGACAATTTACGTCTTTTACAAAAAAAAATTAAAATTGCATTGATGCAGCCTATGGTAGCTTACCAGTTGTTAAAAGCTCCATCTGAATATGAAATGCTGGCAACAACTTGTAGACCAGCTATCTGAAAGATGGTGGTTATGAATCCACGAGCAATGCCGAGTTCATAAGGTCATTAAAATGGTCATTCAGACTCGCTATATTGATCTACAATTACGTTTCCTTTTACTACAGAGTCACTTGCCTTTCACTTCAAAGTTTATTCGCCTCGGAGTCCCTTATGTCCGTAGAAACACTGTCTTTTTCATTATGTGTTACTATTATCTCAGAATCTCAGCCCGCACACACGCGTAGCTTCGAGAGCCAGATTGACGGCGTCCCGCACCCTCTTTTCTCGCACGTTTTTTTTTTCCTTTTACCATTGCCTGGCATTTGCTCGTTTAACGTAGTTGCGCACGCGACCTCTTCATGGGCTGTTACAGCTCTCCCTTGCCGCTTACCAACTATAGAACACCCATATTATAATTACCCATTGTACTCGTATATCCCGTATTATAATTTTCCGTGCTCGGCTTGATTCCTATTCTTATCAGTCCGTCCAATTGGTCTATTTTGTCTGAGTGTCATTCATGATTATATACTAATTAGTCAGTTTTCGACACCTGTCGCGGAGTGTCCCATTTATGAGTCGGAGTCGTTTAGTTCCGTTGCGCGTTAGTCCTTGTGGCAATAGCGTCACAGCCGATCGTCACAAGTCACAAGACGAAGAATCGAATTGGAACAGTGCCATAAATAGTCTTCTATTTGGAAGTGGCGTAGGATATAGAAAAGATGTGTTCACCATTAGAAAAATATGGTTTATTCACTTCATGTCGAATGATGTTCATGATACCACATACCATAAGATGAATCTACGTCACATTTTCTTTATTTTAAAAAAAGCGTTAATGAGCTATAATAATGGCACACCGCGAAAAATAAACTTTTTAGATAAACATGTTTTGAATGCCCGCTTTTTGTAAATTTCAAGAACATGCTAACACTAATTGATAGACCAAAAAGTAAATATTAAAAAAGATGCAGAGAAGCTCTGTTAATACCAATTATAATAAAATATTACAAAATAACGACCATAACTCAAAATTCGTATTTTTCAAGTAATGCTACTATTCCCGCTTATGAACGACGTGTTCTCAGTTGACCGCTGTTTGTGGGTTGAACAGCAGAGATAATGAGCGAAGCCCAACTATAACAGGACAGGATTCGCACCCGGCGGCCGCGGGCCGCGCACAGGCGCTGCCGCCGCCGCCGCCCCGCAGTTTGCTGCGTAACTGCGACAACAACCGCGTGATGTGATCACATCGTAAACCGCAGGCGCTCATAACGCGCCCTTCGAGCCCCGCGCTCGTAACGCGCTCCCCGTGCCGCGCACAGTGTCGAGCAAGCCATCGCCCCGAGGGCGAATTGTGACTCAATCCTGGCGCTACTTCTGACCCGGGAGGAAAATGCTAGATTGACTGATGTTTCCGGTCATTTGTCTCGATAGTGTAACTAGTGTTTTACCTATTCCGGGAGTCGGCGGTATTTCTTCCCCAATGGGTGGTGAGATCCGGCGTCGACCTCCACGTCGACTTGTGGGAGATTCTCCTTCCATTAATCTCCCCCAGCAGGGCACCACAGCAGGGCAGGACAAGATCTAAGCTCCCGACAAGTGTCTCGACATATGTGGTAATGAAGTGCATGTAAGTATTTTGTGTGTGTGTGTGTGTGTGTGTGTGTGTGTGTGTAACGGGTGAGGATACAACAAAGAAGAGGAAGAAAAAATAGCGTACTGTCCATGGCCAGTTTGTTTTGGTACTGCTGCACCAGCAAAAGTAACTTAAGGCCTCTGACCGAGGGGGTCCTAGGTTCGAGTGCCGACGGAGGCTGGATTTTCGACACTAGCTAAATAGCTAAGTCGAGTTCAGTCGCTGTCTGGAGGAGAGAATTCTAGCCGCCGGCTGCTCTGATTGGTAGTTTTCCGTGGTTTCTCCGACCAACACTAGGCGAATGCCGGAACAGTAACCTAACATACGGGCCATGCACCGCGCGCAATTTTTTCTTCTCATTCCTTGCCCTTTCCTCACCCCTCACACACATACATACACTTACATAGAATACACTATAACACACATGTCAGGAGACTAGTCAGAAGTATAGAGTTTGTCCCGACAGGAACGATGCCCCGCTGGGGAAGATACCTGGTTGGGGAAAATCTTCACAAGTCCACGTATGTCAACGCCGACTCTTGGCATCCAGCGGGGAAAGATCGCCGCCACCTCCCGCGATAAAATCAATCACTATACTTACAGGACGAATGACATCGGTTAACGCGCCTGGAATCACTAATCAGTCATTTGAGTACTGCTCCGGTATTCGCCGGGTATTGATTTTTGTATTTTATTAATTTTACTGTAATATTTAATAATTACTTTTAAATGTTCTTTTACGTATCTTTCCTAATCGAAACAGAATTTAATTTTTTCTTTTTATAGAATAATCAAAACGGAAGAGAACTTTGCGAATTGCACTTTGAAAGGTTCTCAAATGCCCTTAAAATGTATAACTTCACTTCCTTCTATATTGTGATGTCTATAACTATAAAGTTTTTACCAAGTTAATCTAGATCTTATCAAGTTTCAATGTTTTATATGCGTGTTCAAATGTGTTTAATATCTTCATGATGGTAACAATATGATTACCAAAACTTTGTAATATGTATTATGTACAATAGAGATGAAGTTGCTTAAGATACAAATGTATCTTAAATCACTGTCTATAATTAAGGGATGTTTTAATGGTCAAATAATTTAATAAATACCGTAAATACCGAGAATAAAAGAAATATGTTTTTCACCAAATGACATCTTGAAAGGAATAAGGGTAGTTTTTGCTTAATTTTGAGTGTAATCTTGACATTTTCCCGAAAAAGGATAAACAAGATTTTCTCAAAAGTTGTTTCAATTTTTTTCAAAAATCAGTTGTCTACTAGAATAGATCAAAGTTTGCTTAAAATTATTGTTTCAAGATTTCCAAAATTTCTAAATTTTAGAAAGTTTTAAAAGTTAATATTTTTTCTAAGATCTACACCTTTAATATTAAAGTTAGATATTTCTTAATGTACTCTGTATCTCAATATTTGATATTTACATTAATATATGCATTTTTTCAAAATGTTAATAGTTATTCATAATTGAATGAGTGAAAACCAGGCCGGTATAAGTGACATTTTATAAATTCTGAGAAAACTGTTGTTTTTTTTTCATTGTAAAGTCATGGTGCTTTGTTTCATCATTAAAACCACGGCATTTCAATTGTTCATTCAAATCACAAAATTACATTGGCACTGAAATATAGTCTAATATAAACACGTTTTTTTTAGAATTTATAGAATCTCACTTATACCGTTCTGGTTTTCACCCATTCAATTTTGAGTTATATCGTTTCAGTTGTTCAAGACATTCCTTAAGTTTTAGAAGGATAGATGTTGCGAAATTATAGGAGTTTATAATGTTTAACGTTACCAAAAATACGAAAAAGTAATTAGTTTTAGCATCACTAGTTTAATTTAAACTACCCAGAAAGAGATGCTAATAAGGAAAGTTTGTGCGTATCAGTTCACCAATTATAAACGGATTCGTGGATCAACCACCGTTCGTATGAAAGTAGACACATCTCTTGGCTTTCATAGCTGAGGTCAAAATTTAAATCCAGATTGAATTCATTCCGGAAATAGGTAATCTCCAAATTTCGGACAATTCCCAGTTTCTCGCGTTTCTAAATCTATCACATGTTATCATTCTTTTATTTCATTCATCATATACCACTTTATTATTCATTTTCTCCAAACATTCACTACATCATTCATTTATTTAGTCCTCCATTCATTCACTTCTGTACGTTTACAATGATTCATTAATGCATTGTATTAATTTGTTCCTTCATTTCGTTCATGTATTTATTCATCTGGGCGTTGAACTGGATCCCTGGATGGAACACATAACTGTGAACTCGCAGAGGAATAATACCGCAAAGATGGTGATAAATGTAAAATAGGCAATATTTCATCTGTAAATGTATTAAAATGAGGGCCATTTAAATGAAGTTGAATGTATTTCCGCCTTATGAATCGGAAGTGTTTCGCACTGTGCTCTCTCGGCTTAAAACGGCCGTGCGCCGCTATGCCGCGGCGTTCCGCGCCGTCTGGGAACGGACTCGGCTGCGGGCCAGATCTTAATGAAACGCCCAGCCGTAAAATATGAGATTCGTCTTCGCGCCGTCAGAATGCAGACATTCCCAACGGCGCTGACGGGTTTTAATAATTTAATGCGAATTAGAGCTATCGTTAAAATGTCCCTAAAGATTTTTGATGAGTTCGTTCGTTTGCAATTCCTATGAGAGCGTGCAGCAGGTGTTTGGGGAACTTTGATTTTCACGGGGATTTTGGGGTATGGAGGATTTTTGAAAGTTGTTTAATTCGTAATTGTGCTTGCGCTGTGACAGCTTACCAGCTGCAGTTGTAGCTAGGCACTTTTGATGTTCATGATGTTCATTGGCGCAATAAGACAACTGTTGAAATCGAAAGAAACGGAAAGATAAAAACAAATTGTAAGTATGTCGATATGTTAGCTTTAGGTTCTACAAACACGCAGGGCACACGTTAATAATTGTGAAAACGTTTAAGTTTCATTTTGATCAGTGGATATCCTGCATGTATTTCTAGTATGTTTCTTTTTCTTAGCTTTATGTATGCTGAATAACAGAAAGCTTCCTGGAGATTTTTCTTCACTAAAACCTATATAACAGCAGTATGAGAGCTTTTCTAGTCTGATAACCCATGAAAAGTAATGAATGGAATGGCTTTGGTGAAACTATGATAGACAAACAATCATTTATTTTTGGGTGTTAGAAGTCCACAAGTTTTCATGACCAACACCGAGAACAAAATATAAACTTTCTAATTACTATGTAGAAAACATGTGTGTTTTATTTTCAGAAAAGAAGTTAACACAATGAATTGTAATGAAATAAACGAACAGAACATAAACATGACCTAGTTATCACTTCTGCAATTGTCCCTGTAATAATTTAACATTAATGAAGATTTTACACAATTATTTTTTTAATATTCA
The DNA here is from genome assembly GCA_011170035.1 of Teleogryllus occipitalis. NCBI lineage: Eukaryota > Metazoa > Arthropoda > Insecta > Orthoptera > Gryllidae > Teleogryllus > Teleogryllus occipitalis. The sequence continues at coordinate 23,830 of BLKR01011634.1, forward strand.
GATAGTACGCCTCATTCAATAAATTAATTCCGTGAATTCGCAAGTTAATTGTAAAAGAAAACAATTTTTGCACTGGGTAGACCATGTTCACCGGAAAGTCATGAGAGAAATAAGATTTTTTTTAGGGTTTGCCAGTCCCGAAAAACATTGGTACGACATATCAACGTGCATGTATCTTGTTGATGGAGTGATATTTTGAAAAGTACTTTTCTTAATTAATTAATTAATCATTTTATATACAATTTGATAATGCTAAAAGAACTCGCTGTTCCATCAAAAAATGGGTTATCAACTTTCACCACGCTCTACTTTCTCAGCTCAATATAAGCAACTTGTGGTACTACAAAAGTGGCGCAGACTCGTACTAACTGGTTCTCCTTTCTGTTGAGTTGGGGCTACCCTTGGGGTTACTCGGTTGTCATTGGCACCTCAAGGACATGAGTTTGTAGCTTAAAATACTTTCTATATACCACATGTAAGAAAAAGTAAAAAAAAGTAAAAATCATAATATACCATATTTACCTCTCAAATAAGCTCTATCCCGTCGTTTCAAAAAGGCGCACTATATTTTCTTTAACTTTATTATGATAACTAGTATTTTTTTTGTTGCGTTTTGGATGTCAACATTTTGTTATTTTATTGATTGGAAAGCTACTATATTTGATACAAATTAATTTGAATTGCAATAGAATATGCAAACTCATTTTAAAGTTTTTATTACTAGTACAATGTTAGTTAGTTATTACTAATTTTAATACGAGGGTTGGGGCATAAGTCATGGACACTATCTTTTTGTGAGATTGCGAGCACGCATAGAAAATTGTAATATAAGTCACAAAATAATAGTCACTGCCCTGAGGAAGCTTGCGACACGACAGGCTAAACGTCGGCCACTCAGCCCACTACGCGGCGTCACCCAGACAGCCAAGAAGTCATCGACTCGAGCCGCGGAAGCTTACGTGTACAAAGTGTAATATACAAATGAAAGGACAATGTATGAACTAAGTGCATGGACATTTAGTGACACACCAAATTTGTATTTTTCATATTTATTCCGATGTATTTTCATACATCGACAACTTATTTCATGTTCCAAAGCATTTTAGTACATACCAGTTCACAACATTCCAAAAGCATTGAATATTCGTTTTAAAAGGTCGATTAGGCAGATTCTCGATTACTGCACGTGCCATATTGGTCCGCACAATCACAGGTCGCCACGTGCGTTGCCGATCACTGGTTTCTACGCGTCCTTGCAGAAACTCTCCTGCCTATCTCGTTTGGAAGGGCATTATTCCGGAGAACTTCCACCAATTCTCTGTGACATTCTCAGGCATTTCTACCATGGAGAACGCTTATCTTGGTGTATTAGCGCCGCTCAAAACAACATCTCACACGGGTTACAATCATCTCGCACGGGCAGTCAATTGAGTTTACATTGTTAATTTTGTTGAGTTAACATTGCTTATATTGTTGTGAACACACATTAGTACCCCATTTCTTTCATGCGGCAAAGAAAATCGTGTTGTCTGATTTCTCTTAAAAATAATAGTTGCCATGACATCTGCCCCAACCCTCGTATCTCTCAGCTAAACATTTTCATTAGTGTATTATTGCAAAGCTATAAAAATCAATTTAATAAGAAATGAAACAATGAATGGTATATAATTAAACATTTTTATGAATTAGAGGAGACAGCATTCGAAAAATTCCAGCAAAGACAAAAAAGGTTGGGAAATTTCATATAATAGGAGTATAACAATTATATCTAAGAACTACGATAGAATTACCTACGATTAAAACATTGAACATGAGTTTTCTTCTTGGTCAACAACGCAAGACCCAACACTGAGAGTGACACTGCAAAACATGTTCTTCGTCTGAAAAGAGATTGAATTTCTCGGCATTCAGCTCCGATTTTGCCCCATCAATTTTCAACTTTTATCTGCGTTGTAGTTAGCTGTACCAGGACGTCACTTTTGAAGCAATGACGAATGTACGTCTATTTAGAACTTCCTCATACCATTAGATTGTTCCTTGAAGCTGATTTCACGGTACAATATGTATAAATGTCAGTTAGTAGTTGGGAAAGTAGTCAAATCATTAAATTTTGTTATGACATTGTATTGTTTATGTTTGTAATGAATCGTTCCTGCAAACATTTGTGAAACTTACTTTTTAAATGCTCCTCGTAATTACCAATAATTTCGTTATTATTCTTTATTCGTCGTTTTTGGCTTTTCTGACTTATTAATCGAGAGTAAATGTAATTAAATTCTAATTGGAATATGTTTAGGATACTTGTTGGAATGCTGCAATTGAATCGTACGAACGGCACTTTCCCCTTCGCAGCGTTTCGCACCCCAGTCTCGCCGCAACAACCAATCCCTGGTCGACAACAACCGTAAAGCGAGAAATGGGGCAGTTTACGACGAGAACTTGGCGAACTTCTGGAACTGTGTTACTGGGCGCCGCGCGGTTACGTATCGCATCCATCTGCGGGCATTAGTGCCGCCAGACGGCGAGGTCATTCAATTTACGCACGTTGCTAAATTATGGACGAATGAGAAAAGGAAAAGTAGATTGCGCCAACGGTGAATCACCTAAGTGAAAGTCTATAAACTTGGTACTTTCTTATTTAGTGTTGAAGCTGATTTATTTTTTACGGTTGTAAATACTTTCTCGAATGTCACTTTATAGACTATCCTTTTAAATTTTGCAATTTGTTTTTTGTTTATTTAAACGTTGCTTTCTTTAAACATTGTTCTCTTAATCCTAAATGATGATGTAATTATTTTAACCCACGGTTAAATCCCTGTATCATATCCTATTTTTCTAAGCCTGTACATTGAATTTTTGCACATTTTTGTATGTCATATTTCTTTCAAAGGCATTAGATGTACATGCTACAAAATCATTTGTATTACATTGCTAACGAAAGGTAGGAAATATATTGCAAGTACAGAAAATCAGTTTACCAAAAGTTCAGAATCTAGTGTTTTTGTATTAAGTCATCTTTGCATTAACAGATATTACCAGTATTTTGACTTTTTTCTTTTGATGTATTTTGTCGTCTATGTTTTATATTCGAGCCAGTACGTGTTGATGGTGAAAATAATTTTGGGGTTCCACTACATATTTCAAATTATTCTGTATAACTATTTAATAATCTTACCAACCAAACAATATTAAGTTAAGGTTCAAAAGAAAATTCAATACAAAAGGTATGTCAAATCTCCATAAATTAAAAAAAAAACTTTATTAAATAAATATGAGAGCACCAATTTGAAAGGTCACATATAACTCAGCTCTAAAACCCATCCGACATTCTCTTGACGCTTGAAGTTGCCTGTTTCTCGTAACCGTAATCACGCTCTCAACAATATGTGCACAGGTATCGCGCCGGCAGCCGAATAGCTCTTCTCGCGAGGAGTAGGGAGGGGGGAAGGGGACTTGTTTCCCCGCGATTCCGCCGCCCGAGGAGTTGCCGCGGCTGAGGTCGAGAGAGCACCGCCGGAGATATTGTCTCGTGTTTGCCTTCCGGCGCCTCATCTGCCGTGAAAGGCTTTCCCTCCCCTCCTCCCTCCACCCTCATTTCCTCCCTCCCTGCCACGCAATGCACCCCACGCACCGCGCAAACCTCGCGCCACCTGGCATCGTGTCTCGCTCGCGCTGCCGGCGGTTGCTACGTGGGATGTTGAGGAGCACACACATACACACATACGTGGCAAGATTTGCCCGTAGCGTTTTACCATTCCGGGACAACATGAGTGTCTGCATCGACTGCGTAGCTCACAGACAACATTGTCGCCGCCTCTGCGGCGACTCTGACCGTCGCTGCCTGGAGGAGGTTTCTAGAGGCTGGCTGCTCTTTATTAGTAGTTTCCATGATGCCAGAGCAGTACCCTATCAAGCGGGTCACGGACCTCGCGCGATCTTTCCTTCCTCGTCCCTTATCCTCTTCCCGTTCACCCACACTTGTAAGCACTTCGCTACCATACATGTCGGGATACCAGTCAGAGGCTTAGAGCTTTTCCAGACTGGGTCCGTGCCCTGCTGAGGGAGATACCTGGAGAGGTAATTTCCCCAAAATCAGACGTATAGGTCACCACCGGAGTTAAACATTCAGAGGGAGAGGAACATAGTAGCCTCCCGCGGTAAAACATTCACTACACAACCGGAACTAATTGTAGTTGACGTGCCGGAAACAATCAACGAGCGTCTGTAGCGACAACGCAGCTGATAAAATCGTCAAGAACGAAACCTTTTGGCTGCTGTTTTTTTCTTCTTTTATCTTTTTTTTTCAGATATCGTGTGCGTAGCTCTATTACGAGTACGATCCTGTACAGCAGGATCCTGTCCAGAGCAGCTCAAGTGCAACAATTCGTGCCAGACTGCCTGCTATGGCTGCTGCAGTGGCACGCGTGTCACCCGCCTTTCATGAGACTAGAGTCGATAGTCCGAGCGTCTCTCCCCCCTGCTCTCGCGCTGGCTCGCCAAGCAGCGTGACGCCGGTTGCCCACAGATTCGTGCTGGGCTAAGGCTCGCCCAGTGGCCCGCCCACTTGAGCAGCCCTGATCTATAGCTGGTAGCGAGACGCGTTTCATGGTACAGGAAATCAATGACTCCAGCAGTCTGCGGCACGTCCAAAATTGATGGTTCTAACCGTACCATCAGTCTTAAACATGGAACTAGAAAGTGGTGGTGTTGTGTGTGTATGTTTTCTTCTTACCATGTGATTCATGTGTGTAAAAAGTTCTTGAACTTTCAATGATGGTAAAGTGGGTTTCATGATAGAGTTCAGTAGAACTATTTTCTTTGTGGTACTTTCTATTCTTGTTCATATTTAATAACTTACTATATTGTTATATATATTCTATTGAATTTTGTATCATACATATGTAGTAATAATGTACTTAATTATCTGTTCCACATACCTGATAAGAAAACAATTAAGTTCCGAAACGTTGGCAAACTAGAATTTTAATTAAGTGACCAACACCCATGAACTATTCTCATAATTAATATTGGGGTTGTGAATTCAAGAGGTGTTCTACATGTCCTATGCAGTACAACAGTTGTCTACATGCTAAGAATATAAAAAGTTGGTGTACTATAAAGTATATTTGCATTGCAAACATTTAATGGCGGGCGGCCTCTTCCTTGGAGCCTTGCGATGACATGACGTCTGCTGTGTTTTAAGTAGTGACTCCTGAAAATTGCCTGTAATTAAATATCAAAATGATCTTCGGAATGGCACAACCAGATAATACTTCTTACGTATTTACCTACTTTCATCTCAAAAGCTTCCGATCTGACTGACCTATGCGTGTCACATGCATTCATATATATATATATATATATATATATATATATATATATATATATATATATATATATATATTGAGATATACAAAATTTCTCTACATTAATATCTGGCAAAGATCTTAGCGTCCGGCTTGCTGGGTCAATGGGTCACGATATATTATAATCCTTATTACCTTTATAATGGATTATAGGATCCGTAGACTATACAGCGCTGCTGGGAATCTGAAATAGAATGATTCTAATTCCTAGTTCATTACTGTTTGGATTGACTAAATGAAAGATCACTTTCTTTTCTAAAGAACAAAATTTAATAAAGTTTATTGTTACCTTTTAGCAAACAATTGAGTGAATTTAATAAATTGATTTTTGATGTTAGGCCTTTGATCAAGATATCT